>CM038111.1:12262500-12382498 GCA_001642375.2 Mentha longifolia | reverse complement strand
AAACTTGTTTTCGTTTTAGTCCGTCTCAACATATACCCATTTCCTAATAAGGAAATAACTTTCTTTCACTTCAGCCAATCCCATCAACAATTAAGCCCAATTAATTAGGCCCAAAAACCCCCTGACCCAATTAGCCCTTAATTAACCCTAACCCAATTTCTGCCCTAAACCCTAGCCTCCCACTCACAGATTCATTCCGCCTCTCTCTCTACCTACGCGAATTCCCTCTCTCTCTCTACAAACTGCAGATCTGTTGATCTCTCACCTTTTCTGTTGCGAGGGCCAGATTTAGGGTTTCCGATCTTCTACGAAGGCCGGAGGGGGGTGAAGCTGGCGGATTATGAAGAAACCCAAAGTGAAAACCCTAGATCTATCACGCCGCCGCCTCCCCGCGCCGGAAACCCTATTTGTTTTGAAGCCGACGGCTAATATCCTCGGAAAACCCTAAATCTGGCCCTCGCAAACCCTAAATCCATCTTCCGCCGGCAGTACAAGCCTTACCGTGTAAGGCCACAAGCCGACGGGGCGAAGCTGGCAGAGGACGAAGATCTAAGCCCCCGACACCCCCAGATCTGTGCCTCTGCCGCCGCCATCGGTAGCTCCACCTTCTCCGCCGGCGTTGCCCCTCTCTGTGGGCGAATCTCCAGACAGAGGTGACCCCAAGATCTACCAACGGCTGCCGCGTTCCTGGTTCAAGTACAGAGTGCTTCCGGCTTGGATGCATGTCGGAGATGGTGCAGCAGGGAGGTCCGAGGCGGCGCCGGCGGAGGACAGTGTCGGCCCTGAAAACCCTATTGGGCTTCACATGCATTGAGAGGCTCTGAAGCCTCTCAATTCGGTGACTTCTACTCTATCATCACTTATGTGCCCTATGTCTCTTTTTCTAGTTTCTAGTTTCTAGTTTCTAGTTTCTAGTAATGGTGATTGGATGATTGAATCATTGCGGCTGTTGGTTTTTTTTGTTTGGGCTGAATATCATATGATTATGCTCTATGATTGCACAGTGATGAATCTGTTGAATGAATTTGTTGGAATTTCGATTTTTGTTGGAATTTGTTGAATGAATTTGTTGGAATTTGGCTACTGCGGGAATTGGCTACTGTGGAATTGGCTAATTATAATCTGCGATGATGACAACCTTATTCTATGTAATTAGTGTTGAAACCTCAATTTGGAGTGGTTCTCATGTGCTGTGATTGGTTATTCCTTGTCTGTGCCTACACTACAAACTGCATGATCATGTTATACCCAGAGCTAAATGGAAATGCATTCATTAACTATAGCTTGTCATGTGCCAGATTACACTTTACAAAAACTGAAGTCATTCTGCATGTACACGTGTTCTTCACAAAATAATCACACTAATCTTACCCCCCTTAATCTAAAAATTGTTTGACATCCCTATTTACTTAAAAAAGTTGCACTTCATGGCATCTGCCCCAAAAAATGATGATCCAATATTAACTGAAACTGCATAAAAAGTAATGCATGTTGTTTTGCTATGCATTCAAGTCTGGAACACCAGTTCCAATCTGTGGCACACTAATTCCGATAGATTCCATAAGTTCTTCAACTCCTTCATGACATTCTTCTCCAATCAAGTAGTCAATTGTCTCCCTCACCAAAATTCAGGCACTTCAAGGTTTGTAGGTAGCATTCCCTGCCTAATTAAAGCGTCTTTCTTCATATGTGGTTGCTTGAAATTGTTAGTACCCTTGGCCTTCATGATTTCTATCATAACCTGCTGAAGTGATAAGAAAACCTTATTCAATGTTACTGCATCCAATTTATTAAAACTGCTAATCACGGCCTCTATAAGTTGATCAGCAGTCCTGCAATTCTTTCTTTGTTGTAGTGATTGAATTGCATAGAATAACCCTAAATCATTTGCATTGCAGTCAGGGACTTTGTTGGTTGTTGAACTAGTTCAATATGAAAGCCATCTGTATTTGCTGCTTCTTGAAACTTTGCATCTGTGTTTTTGATGTGTGGCTTAGCATTATCCTGTTGAATTTTGATGTTCTTGCTTAAACAACTAGGCCACTTCTGCTTGATTGATGGGATAATCTAAAAATGAGATAACCAATATGTGCATTTTAAATTAATTGAAGCATAGGGTGTGTACAATAAACTGCCTAAATTATGGAAATGTAAACATTGTACCTCTTTGATTATGTAATCCCTTATCACCTGCCTTGTGATGCATTGTATAGGTTTTATTTCTATTGTTCCTCTAGGTCTTTTTTTGCTATTCCTCTTTGCTTGTACCTCTTCAACAAGAGGCCAAATTCCAATCTTTCCATCAAATAACACTGTGCCATCCACATCAAACACATGTCTGCTCACAGCACATAGAAACATCACCTTAGGTATAAACTGCTTTGACTCACCAACTCTAAGTGGATCTGCTTCCATTGGTGTGAGATAATATCTGCAGTTCTTCCTTGTTAACATAAACCATTTTTCATCAATGTGAATTGTGTTTTCCATGGCCCTGAACTTTAGAGTATTGACTGCATGATCATAGTGTAAGGCTTGTAGGCAATACTGTAACCTGGAAATCATGTGATGAGCTGCCAATAGAGGTTTCATTGCACTTGAATGATGTCTGAACAGAAGCTTAGCCCATCTTCCCACTGTAGCCCTGGATATAAGAGGTCCAAGAGCTTCTGACATGGCAGTGATTGCACCTCTTTGCTCCTTTGGAATTTGCTCAATTCTTGGATAATCTATGTCATGGTTTTTTTTTTTTTTTTTTTTTTTTTTTTTCTTTTCTGATTCTGGGTGTGCTTTTCCTCTCAAGATTAACAACCTCACTGACTAATCTTTGTTGCTTTGTATATTTCTAGATTCTGCTCACAGTTTGCCTCCCAACATTGAATAACACAGCAGCTTCCTTTATCTTTCCATATGGAAGCTTATCCTCCTTCAAGGAGCTGAGCAAGAACTGCATGATGGTCTTCTTTGTTAAATCTGAAAGATCATCTTTCTTCCCCATGGCAGTCGGCTTTCTCTCCTCTGAAGTTTTAAAATTTTGTCTGTGATGAATCTGAAATTCGCATTGTATCTGGCTTTATAGAGTAGCTTTAGAAGCTTTGGGGGGAAATCCCAAATTTTTGTGGGAAAATCCGTATATTTTGGCTCTATTTTTGTAATATTTAATTTTTTTGATTTTTTAATATTTTTTATTCCATGAACAGTTAAATGAATGTATAGTAATCCCGCTACAATGTATTTGCTACAGTACACACAGATTTCTAATTTTCAGCTTACTTTTTGCTAATTTACACTTTTACTGTTTTGCATTGGTTATTGAATGTACAATAACTGTACCTATGTTAATGAGATGGAGGTAGTATTAGTTACTCCCCCGTCTCTTTGAAGTTGTTACATACTACCTCCAACCCACCAAAGTAGTCCTATTTACTTTTTTGACTTTTCCGGTACGCATTTCCACCGAAACCTAGTACGAGTTTTAAAATATAATTTTGAAGTATCGTTTTTTTTACGGGACACTATGAGTGTCATTCACTATGAATAGCAGTTTTTTTAATCAACCAACATGTGACTAGTGTTATATTGTGATCTCAAAATTTGTGAACTCCATTATTGTTAACTCTTTGGTCGCTGAATGAAATTAACCTAATATCGACAAAAGAGGTGGATATAAAAATTTTGTCTGTCGGGCTTTTATCTGGAATTGGACTAAGGCCTATTTTTGCAGTCATGTTGCCTTCTGAAAAACCGTCATTGGAGACCATTAGGCATCCAAGCCAACAAATGCTTCTGTATGTTATGAGCTGCAACTGTTTTTATTATCTTTATGCGAAAAGTCTTTAGTTGTGTTGAACAGTTTTCCATTTACAAGGAAATCAAAGAGAGGTTTGGGGACCATCTTTGGATTGATGTTGTGTCCAAGACTGATCTCCTAACTGATTCTCCGGTTTTCTTCATCACGGAAGATAGTAATGCTGATAGTTTTGAGCTAGCAAATTATCGGAGGATGGGACCTGATGGAGCAATGCATGTATCTGTCATGACCAAAGTGGGTATTGATAAGGTATGCACTTAAGCTTCTACTTAATTTTAAAATGAACTTGTACAGGATTTAATGAGATATGTGCAAATTCATTGGTAATGTATTTGTCACTTTCTGGCAAAGTATTTAAAAAAATGTGTGTTTGTAAACCCTTACTGGAATGCTCTCGCTGGTTATACGGAATTTTAATCTTAGCAAAGTGAAGATTCATTAATTCTTGTCCATCTACTAGACATTAACCATAAGATTGCATTTCATATTTACTGAAAGTGCTTCAGCATCTTTGTTTCCCGACATAAAAGTATGAATACGGCTCAGTTGGTCACAAATTTTTGAAATCCTAGAGGAAATATCCTGACACACATATTGATGATTTATGATACACTTTAAATTTTATATATTCTTGCATGAAACTTTGTGAAACCAAAGCGATATAATGATTTTAGGTACGCACCATAGTAGACTTCTGAGTCATGCTTTCCCTTCCTATATTACGTGCTGAAGGTGCTGAACTACTAACTACCCAATCGGAGAGATAGCAGGGAAGAAGGTGCTGAAGTTGTAAGATAATGCGTTCTGCTACACAGAAAAGGCAAGTAGATATTGCTTGATCTTTGATCTGTTAACCCATTCTTCCCAGTCACGTTACTTCCTGGTTTCAGGATCATGGTCCTCAGCTTCTCCTACGGTGCTGAAAAGAGCGACATTGTGAAACTGTTGTTCTGGTGATATACGACTGACCCTGAATGAGACGAAGGCTGACTATATACGAGACAGGGGCGAGGCCCAGCTCCTTGTTGGAGGACTGCAAAATTTCGCACGACAGTAAGTTTGCTTTTCATATTGCAGAAAAGTGGTTTCATTTAGTGATCCTGCCCAAAGGCTGATTGAACATTTTTATACCATCTGAAGATGAATATCATATCCTCTTGTTAGTCTTGATGGCTATGTATAAATGCATTACTGTACAATGTAAGGTAATTGATTGTTGATGGTAACAAAGGTTTGACGATTTAGATAATTTCTTATAAATATTTGTACTACATTTGTTTATTTGTTTATAGTATACGTCTCTATCAATTTTGTGGACGGATCTTTATTTATTAAAATAAATAAATAAAAATATATTGGGTCATTTTTTAGTTCGCGGTTGAATAAATGAAGCATAAAATTAAATAGGTGATTTGGCAAATATTGTTGATTGACAGCGTAGCAATGCATACACCTAAGCTTTCCCATAAGCAATCAAATAGTATTTTTCATTAAAATAGTCGCTGAATTCCCGCGCATCGGCGCATGCTTAGTTGATTTCTTGATGCATACGAGAATTTTTATTATTTTATGCAACGGAAATCTAGTTATTAGCATGTATTGCCCAAACCAATTGCGTGTATATATATATATAGGGGTGGGTTATATAGAAATCAAGTCCTCCTGTGTTAACTAGAAACAAATATTGACCATAGATTTGTTAACTATGTACGCTGGAGATTGATTGAGTTTTAAAAAGAATATTATAATTTTATATTTAATTACTAATCAGGAGGATATGGTGGTAATTATGGTTAACGAATATATGGATTCCGCTAAAGTCACGGCTATTTATTCTCATTCACGTATTTTGGTAGTTTATTTTATTATTTAATCACCGCATAGCATTGTTAAAAATGATAATGACTTTTTTCCTTTTTAATATATATTGATAATCATTTTAACAATTGTATATCGGAGTACAACTTAAGCCATTGCATACTATGTCAAATGTTTAAATAATGCTTGTGTATTGCTTTCTAAATGTCATATCATTGCATATTGTATAATAAATTATTGCACAATACTGTAATAGCATGCAATATAAATTATTGCACAATATAATTGTTGTTATTGTATAATATATGACAACTTATTGCATAGTATTTTATATTGAATTAGCATGCAATAAAAAATTATTACACAATATAATTTTTGTTATAGCATATTTTGGACAACTTATTGCTTATTGTATGATAACTTATTGCATAGTATATAAATTATTATTGCACTATATTTTTAGCATATACGTAAATTGTTGCATATTATTATTATGACGTATAATATAAATTATTGCACATTATACTTTTTGGTATTGCATTTGCATATTATACGTATAACGTATAATGTAAATAATATTGGTTATAGTTTATTAAGTAATTACATTGTTGTTGTTCATTATATATATATAGCACATTAATATTGATTTTCATAAAATGTACATGGGTGTAGCAATCTTATGCGGACTTTGGAAATATATACCACTTATTACTGCACCTCAAAGCATAAAACATTTGGAAAAGGAAAAAATAAAAAGAAAGTAACGTCCCACAAATTAAGCATTTGACGGTTACAAGTCTAGAGAATATTACTTTAATATCCTTTAGAATTAAAAGAAGTATTAGAAATTGCAATAAATCATGAACAAATTATATCCGTTGATTACAAAAATAGAGGGTCAAGATTTATTTTTAGTTAACACATGGAGATTCATTTCTATTTGATCTCCCTCCTATATATATATATATATATATATTATATATATATATTATAAGCTACCTAAAAATATATCTTCATTATTTTAATTTTATGTATTATTATATATGTATAATGGTCGTCTTAACATTTAAAATTAAATGAATATAGCTTGTGAATAATGGACGATTTGATATTCATACTCCGTATATAGCTAAACGAGAAATGTTGTCCAGCTTGACTCATTTTTCTAATATGATTCATCTTTTTTCTAATAAATCATCAATAATAATGTCATTTTAAAATTAATTACGCCCTCCGTCCCTTTGGAGTTTTACATTTCTTTTTGACATGTGTTTTTCAAGTGTCTTGTTGATAGGTTTTAAAATAAAATTTTGAAGTTTTGTTTTTTTCTTTTACGGGATACTACACTATTATAGTATCCCGTAAAAGAAAAAAATACTTCAAAAATTAATTTTAAAACATATCATCAAAACGCTTAGAAAACGCGTGTCAAAAAAAATGTAACAACTCCAAAGGGACGAAGGGAGTATTATACGGAGTATTATTTTATATTGTATTTTAATTAGCAATTGTAACATTAATTAAACTAGTTACATAAAAAACTAAAATGACAAAAATAGTAGAGAAAAAAAAGAAAATAAAATATATTGATTTTGAATAAAAAAAAGATCATTTAGCCTAACAAGTAAACAAGCAAAAAGATGATGACAAACTTAAAGTTGGGGCCCACCCTCAACCTCAATGTTCTATTACTATAGTCTATAACCCCCATTCTTCCCTTCTTCTCTTTCAACGATGATCCACAACATGAAACTTTGTACAGCTCCGATCATTTCCAAATTTCTGCCGTCGCTACTACCCCAGCGTTTCTCTCCCTATACTCTTCGATTTCAGCCATTCCTCCGTCTCCCGTTACTCTGCTATCAAACCAGCTCCGACTTCGGTAAATTTTGCTGTTTATTTATTTATTATTATTATTTTTATTTTTTTGTATTGGAAACTTTCAGCAACTTTATTTTAGGAATTCGCATTTGTTGTTGATTGGTTTTAGGTTTTATCATATGCTATTATTGATTAATTTTGCTGATTGCCGTGCATTTCTACTTGTTCAGTTTTCGGAATATTCATTCTGTTTAATTCTTCTCTTTCTCTCCTTTTTTTTTTTTTTTCTCTCTTTTTCTTTTTGTTGATCGACGGTGAATTATAGCGTTTACTGTTTGTTCTGGTAACGGTGGTAGGGTTGCGGCACCGCAGAAATTCATCATTGAGGTCAACAGCATCGGAGGAGACCTCAACTGACACGACCGTGTTTATGAAAGATGAGCCTAAAACAATCGATGTTGAAATTAAAGAAGAGGATTATGAATCTCAGCTAGATAAAGAACTACAAGAAGGTTCATTGTTTGATAATCCGCTCAAACTGTTTAAATTCTTGGAGGATCTCAATATAAAGGTTTCGCTGCAGTCCCTAGTACTATTTTTATGCATTTCAGCTTATTTTGGTTTGATATTGTTACAGATGAATCATCCGATTGTCTACTCGGTTTCTTTGATTTAGTATAAGGGGGTATTTAAGCATGTACAGTTAGCATTATCTTTTGAATTTGAGATTTGATGCCATGCTTGTGCTACCATACATGCCGGTATTGCTATTCAAGTTTTTGTTGGTTTTGAATTTTCGGACAAATAGTTATGCAATGTCATGAGTTTATATTTTCGAGCTTTAGTGGAAATTGGTTGCTGTGATGAGTATATTCAGTTCGGAGAGCTCTGAAATGCTTGGTGAAACCTCGACTGGCATGTCGATCCTGAGCGGTTACCTGAGCAACTATAGTTTTGGTGGTCATATTGTGTGCATTTCTGCTGTATTTCTTAAAGAACTGTGGTTTTTATTTCTGATGTTACAGATTTTATACTATTGTGGATCCATATATATTCTTGTGGCAAAATGCATTAAACCTAATAATATGTTATGCTTCTAAAAGTGTCCATATAGTTATAGTTTAGGTACTAAACTGTATTTATTTTCTTTTTTTAAAATCTATGTTGCTAATAGTGTTGTGACACTGTATGCTGATTCTGTATTGATCCAAGAGATCAGGACTCTGATGCCGTGTAAACTGAATTATGACTGGTTAAAATTAGTTACCTACATTTAGTAAACCTGTCTCAGGGCTTGCCTTGAGAAACGAGACGATGACCCTGTGAAAAAAGAATGAAATTTGATACCCTATGTTTGCTTCTATTAGATGGCTTCAGGGTTGGGTTGACCATCATAACTGATCAAATCATGAACCCCTGATAATGAGAGAACAAATCGCTCCGTTGCAGCAAATATTTTTAGAAGTTGTATTGGTTGAGATAGTTAATTTGTTTTCTTTGTTCATTCTGATATGTGACCTCTGATTTCAGTTGGATTACGAGCAAATATATTCATATGTGGCCTTTGGTAGTGGTGGTGCAGTTGCATTTTGGTTAGTAGCTGCAATCGTTGGTGCCATTGATTCAATCCCGGTGGTGAGTACTCAGTTCTTCAGTTCTCTGTTCATATCCGGCCTTCTTCGTAACAATGCTTTTACTCACCAATCTAACTACAGTTGCCAAAAGCCATGGAACTTGTTGGCTTTGGCTACACTCTATGGTTCACCTCTCGGTTTCTAATATTAAAGGTATGCGGCTGACTATGTGATTTGATTCGAATAGGCTCTCTTCCATCTCAGTGCTTCGTCTTAAACTGATTCATCTTTGGTTTGCAGAAAAATAGGGAAGAGTTCTTTGCTAGAGTGGAGGAGCTTAAGCAGCAAGTCCTTGGCTCGAACGACAACGACCAATACTGAAGGTTGATCTTCTGGTACTCGAAAACATTTACTATGCTGCACTTTACTTTTTCAGGTTTGGTGAAATGAGTGACATTATTTTGTATGTGTATAGCTTTCACTATTTCGTTAATAAAAAGCAGGTTTCATCTTTATTTTGTCCTTTTCATAGTCATCTTAAATTCATGGGTGTGGACTGTGGAGTGTGCTAAAGAACAAAGCAAATAAAATCACAAGTAGTTTTACAATTGACGTTTTGACGTGTTTAGTCTTTATATACGAAATCGGATTGCCTCATGTTTTTTTCCAATTTGGATTTGCTTATTGCATTTTTGTATGACAATTTTTATTGCATCAACGCATGATCATTGATTATTAGGAATATTTTCATAATCCTCTATTTTTATTTATGAATATATTTTTTTTAAACTATTTTTAACATGTGACGATCAAACAGTGATGCAATAAAAGACGCTTCATGAAAATATAATATATGATCCAAATTTAAAATTTTGTTACGAGAATATTAATATTCTTGTGACAAAACAGATTCTACGATTCTCATGGACACCGTGGTAACTGGATTTGAATTCGGTGATATTATTGAAAAATATGAAAATATTATGTGCCCATTTGTCAAAAATTAAACAGTTTCTGAGTTTCATATTATTGGTGAAAAAAGTCACCCAAACAAAATCTTAGTTACAAATGTAATATTTTCCAAAATTTAAAAGGTCAGACACCCAGAACTATTAGTTACAATCGTAATTAACTTAGAAATGAAAAAGGATTTGGAAACAAATTAAGGATTAGTCAGAAGTATATTGTCTGAGAACAATGGAACATGGTACGAAAACCTAGGAATATTCGGAGGCACACGTTTCTTACTTATTATTATTTTTTTAATTTTTTTATTACGAATTGTATATTCGTATTATAGTATTAAAAATATTGGTAGAACTTAGAAGACAAATAATATGTTCAGAATTCAGATACAATGCATGCATTTAAAATGGTCATTTAAAAAGAGATAGTAATAATAATTAATCTTGTAGGGTAAAAATAGAGACGATTGCTTTTGTGAGAGCTTGAAGGATTATGATCCGATATTGCATTTTGGTGTTACATTTCTTATTAAATCGTCGGATATTCATCAAGTGTTTAAAACATTTCCTAAATCAACAATAATTAAAGAATTCTATAAATAAAAATGTTGATTTAAAAAATATTTTTAATACGTAGCAAGCATCCGACAGTGCAATAGAAGATGCAACATCGAAATGCAATAGAGGATCTCAATCCAAGCTTGAATAGATAATATACAACCGATCGATCAGCGTGGAAAATAATAGTTTCATTTGCAATTGAAAAAAAAAGGAAGCAACAATAACTTCACTATCGGTTAAAGCCGTTCGTTAGTCCTACATCGATTTGAGAATTTTTTTTTAACTCTATTTATAAATTGAATTATCCTTTTCGTTTATGAGACCCTTTTAAGAGGTGAATGACCAAAATCTAATAAATTAACTTGTGCTTCTATCATTTTGGTTGTCCTAACATTAAGCTACTCATTTGTGCAATTGCATTTACATAGGGCAATATATATTTTGAAGGCAACAATTATCACTGCTGCGCAATTTCTTCACTTTGTCACCTTCTTTTGAGCGCTTTGAACTTTATCTTTTTAAAAGTTAAACATGAAAGACATTTTCTAATCTTTTAAGTCGCCGACTAAAAAAGAAAACGATTAATGAATATTTTACGGCGGCTCCTGAACTATAGAAATTAAATTAAACTCACTAATAAAAAATGATAAAATTTTCTTGCACATATTTTAAGGGTGGAAAAGCATTCACTTCACATTTCACAGTAAAAAAGTAGGATCTTTATAAATACGTATAAATACTAAATAAGATATTTTAAGAAAATTTAGCCTAATATTTGAGATTATGGGTTGAAATGACTCGTTTATGGATTTTAGAAATTTAGCCTAACATTTAAAGATTATAGGATATTTTTTATAAAAATATGCATTGAAATTTAGCCCATCATAAAGTTCCACATTTATTCCATTTTATATTTTATCTCGTTACTCCTTCCGTCTCCTAATAAAAGTCACCACTCATTAGATGGGAGGAGACTTTTATTAGGGGACGGAAGGAGTATCTCACAATTTTCAAATTCTTTAATGATAATAATTATAAGAAAACTTTCTCTAAATATTTTCCTTAAATGACCTAGTATTTTGTATAACGATATAATAATCTAATTAATTAATGAGTATTTATGAGTTTGAATATAATAAATACATTATCAATTAGAACACATAAATGTAGCACATAGTGTAGGTTCTTTTCTTAAAGATTAAGCCAAAACAAAAAAAAAAAAAATCACAGAAAATCAAATAAAAAGACAAAGGATTCTGACAATGGCTCCACATTAGGTCCAACACTCATAATGCACTGCCTGTCCCCACTCGCACGCTAATTACTCCCAAAATTATATACTACGAAGTATTATTATTAGCAAAATGATTCCTTTAAAATATATTAATAGCAAAACCATAGTGTATTTTTGAATTAAAGGTGCAATAACAAAATTAAAATAATATTTATGTGTAATTAATCGCAAAAATCGCCTAAGTTTTTGCACTAACGAAAACAAGATGGCGGTGACAGTACAAAGACCGTTACATTAATCGAAAGATTCAAAATCCACGTCATCTTCACGTTACCACCCACGATTTATAGTAGTATATCTTCACTCTCTAACGTTGCCTTTGTTGCCTTTCTTTAATTTAGTGAGATATATAAGGGAAAAAGATGATCTTGGTTATTGTAATCTTTATTAGGATTTTAATATGTCAATAAAATTTAAAATTTGAGATGGGTTTTCTGAAATTTATTTTAAAAAAATTATATATATGGCAGAAACAGACGGAAAAGGGCTGGATTCTTGAAAATAAAAGCAAAAGTAGAGTTTTTCTATTATTATTATTATTATTATTATAGTACTATTTGTTTAACGCAAACGCAGTGAAAAGTGGACTTCTTCGTCCATCTCTTCTTCACTTGATTTGCACATTGCAAGTGAATTTCGCGCTGTTCTTTATTTGTTAGCTTTCCTTCTAAGATGGTGCTGTGATTCTTGAAAATAAGAAGAAGGGAAGTTTTTTTTTTTTTTAATTGTGGGAACAATCCATCTCTTCTTCACTACTAGATTTGCGCATTGTGAGATTATAAGGCAACTTTTACTAAAGGGGGATCTTGATATCGTCCTTATTTATTACGATATCCTGGTGCATTGTCTTCAATTCTGGTTTAATGTTTCTCTTTCTTGAAAAAGAATTGGTGTAGTCTCAGAGTTAGTACTTACCAGTGGGATTAACACTCTCTTTGGCTGTGAAAGAGTGTTCATACGAAGGAGCTCGGAAGCATAAATCCTGCTGCAAGATCAAGTTTTCTCTTTCTTTTCCTCTCAGATTTTGGTACGTTAGGCTTAAGATTGTCCTTGTTTTTTTAGGAAAGTTAAGATTTCTCTTATGGTGTGTGTGCGTGTGTGTTTGCGTTTGTGAGTGGAGTATTGAGTTATTTTGTGCGTGCAACTGTGTTTATATCTGTTACTTTTAGTTATCAATGGCGTTTTCCCCAAATTCTGATCTTTTCTTGCACTTCTTGCTATGGATTGTAATGCTTTCCGCGTTTAACAATCGTTTCTTTTGCAACTTATAGTTTATGAAATTCCGCAGTTTTTCTGGCCATGATATTTATCATTTGAGGTGTGAATTTTGTGATGTGAGTACTAATGTAGGATTTCCAACGTTGCATTTAGGGGGGAAAAGTTTATCACTGATGTTAAATCAGAGAGTAAAATCTGATCCAGTTGTGGGATTGAGATACCGAGGCCTCAGCCCCAGTATGCCGTCTGTTTCTAGATTTAGGAGTGGATACATGCCCTCAGGAGTGACTGCAAATTTGTCAGAATCTGATATGGATACTTGCTCTGATTCAGATGGAGAGTGCTACGGGGCTCGTTATTCTCCTGAAGCATCTCCGCAGGATGATAAACTCCCTAATGGTAGTGCAAAATACGGTGGTTATCTGTACGATGAATCGTCACCTCTCTCAGAACTGAGTTCTATGCCACCTAGGCGCCAAAACGGAGCCGTTCTTAAGAAGAAATTGAAGGTGGCCACTAATTTCTCTGGCATCGGTTTGAGGTCAAGGCAGGTTAGGACTAAATAGTGCTTTACCATAAATAAACCTCAAGTTCATAGCTGCATGCTTGTACATTTTGCTGACTTAGGTAATTATAATGGTGATATGCTCGAATTATTATTGTGTTTTCTTTAGACTTTCTCATGTAACTAGTGGTTCTGTTATGCAGAATAATATCGACCATGATATCCCCAGCGCTCCTCCGCTGAGTGGCTCCTCTCCTATTGATCGAGTTTCTGAGAGGACTTCTGGAGCTGATGCTAAACCTTCCTTAAGAACATCAGGGGGTTCTTCAACTAAGGTTGAACCTAACATGAATAAGAACACGAATTTTGGTGCTACAGAAGTTAATTCTGCTGATGCATCTGTAAGGTATACTTTTGGAGCATTCGTCTCTCCCAGTTACACCACATATGTTAGTGGCTTGTAGATTGTACTATTTTTCGGATTACTTAAGTTAGTGTTTGGTATTTTACAGGGCTGCTGCAGTATCCTCACATTCTTTACCTGCTAAATATCCTACATTTCATGCAAGGTAAAGTAGATGCTACTCATGCTATTGATTCAATGTTTCGCTGATATGATTGTTGTTATGTAACTCTGCGTTATATTTCTCTGTTAGAATTCTTATGAGTTTTGAAACAACCAGGCATTAATTCATGAAATACTGTTGATATGCTGCAGTGGGCTAGGTTACTGGTATAGTGTTCTCGCCTATGATGCATGCGTTAGGCTCTGTCTTCACTCGTGGGCCAAGGGCTGCATGGAAGCTCCTACCTTTTTGGAAAACGAATGTGCATTGCTGAGAGATGCATTCGGGTAATTTCCCTTCTTTTGTATCGTTGTTGTCACTCGTAATTTATATGCCTGCACTATAGCTTTTTGTCTCCATATAAAAGTGAAAAACCTGGAACTGGAATATGCATATGTTTAACTGTCCCTCAACTTTTTACCAATTAGTAATTACAGTAGTATGTGGAGTTAGATTACCTAAAAAGACCCCCAAGTTACAGTCATTTGCTCATTTTGTATTATAATAATCATAACCAAGGAAATGAGCATCTTCAGTAGAAGATGCTACTGGTCTGATCCTGTTTCAAAACTTAAGCTCTTTAAATTTTCCATTATTCCAAACAAAAATATGATCACTTTTTGAATTTTTACACTTGCTCTAGTCATCTGTAATGTCTTTTCGCATTTGTAGATTGGTACACATATTGTTGCAGTCAGAGGAAGAACTTTTGAAGAAAGAGAAAACAGAACTCGTTAGTGAAGGAGCTTCTGTAAAGACCAAAAAGACCATTGGCAAGATTAAAATTCAAGGTCCTACATACATCCTTATGAGCAATTCAGCTTTTAAATATGTACGGTGGATAACATGCTCATAAATTGCTTATTTTGCAGTGCGTAGAGTGAGAATGGGGTTGGATGCACCTACTGGTTGTACATTTGTATCTCTGAAGTCAACATCCATTGAAAAGCTGGGTTCTCTTCAGCTTCGGTTGTCAAATGTAAAATCTGTCCTCTCAGAAGAGAAGAAAGTACTACGGAGAGAACGTGTGACCCCAATCATGCCTGTTAGTGGTTCTTTATTACAGAAAAGTATGGCTTATATTGTAGTGGGAACTCGTCGATATTTGAAAGAAGTGCCTGAGCTCATCAAAGTTGGATTCAATGCATGGCGGAGCAGTTCGACATCTTATGAAGAGGTGCAAGGTATGTTTTTTGTGGTAGAACTCTTCATGTTATTGAGTTTCTTCATTTGCCGTGACACTCAGCATTTATTTTTATTGTTCTGTTGGATTTGCATAACTTGTTCTATTGCATTTTCTATATATCTAATGTGTAGGGAAGCTGGATTCTTGTGTACTTTACCCCATTTTAGCTAGTATTTTTTCAAGTTTTACTTTGTAAATGGTAGGAAATAGTTTCATTTTATCTTGATATTTTGTTTATGTCACAATCTTAACTTGTGTCGATACTATAAAAACAGCATTTTGTTTAGAAAGCCTCTGCATTTAAACTGCAAAACATATATTTTGATTTTTCATATCAATTTCTGTTGATTAGGATTTGATCTGATCTGATTTGATTTTTTTTAATTATTATTAAAATTACAGAGTCATACTCCTGTTTATTGAGATTGAAAAGTTCTCCTGAAGAGGATGCAGTAAGAATGCAGCCAGGATCCGGTGAAACTCGCGTTTTGTATGTGCACTTTTTCTTTATCCATTTTTTCTTCTTCTTTACTATGGGATACATGGATCAGTGAATCTTTATGCTATGCACTACAGCTTGCCAGATGGACTTAATGATGATCTGATAATTGAAGTCCATGATTCAAAGGGAAAATATTGTGGCGAGGCAGTACTTCAGGTGGCTGATATTCCTGACGAATCGGTATTGCCAATGACTTCTGGATCTTCACTTTTATTTTTGTATTGCATAGGCAGGTTTGCTATGATGACTAAACTGTTTGAATCTTCTAAATGAAATTAATACAGGGGGAGAAGCTTCGGTCTTGTTTCATATATTACGAACCAGAGCACGAGCAAGTTGGGAAAGTGCAGTTGTGCATTAATTACTCCACTACACATGATGAAAACAGTCACAAGGTATGTATCACTTGATCAATTAAAGTAGGTCTGCTCTGATTTTGGTTGGAGAAAGATTGTTTCTTTTGGGGGGAGAGGGGGGGGGGAGGCTGCACCATTCCCTTGGAATTTATTTATACATTTTTATACTGCGTTGAAGAAATGAATTGGTCAATCAATATAGAGTTCTTTTGAGTCGTGAGGACTTTGTTTTGCATTTATTCCATTGTATACTCCTAGCGTAGTTTAAGTGTCCAATTTTGGATTAACATGATTTTTAGAAGGCAGTTGAAGAAAATGAATCCTTCAATTATCTGGACACCTGTATCCTGGAATAGTCTCGCAAATTAGTGGAGTTCGGAACAGATGAGGAAGTTAAACATGATAGATATGATGAAATTGCTTTTTCTGAGTTCGTTTCGCTGGCGCTTATAAATTATCAAAAGACGTCTTTGTAGTACCTTAGTTGATATTTAATAGCATATCTGAAGACTGACTACCATATTATATGTGAGAGATTTCATAGCTTGGGATGCATCTAGGAATTTTTTTTTTTATTTTTTTTGTAACTTCATTAACCTTAGTTCTTTTCTCTGTCAAAGTGTACATCTGTTGCGGAGACCATTGCCTATGACTGTGTTCTGGAGACCGCAATGAAAATCCAACAATTTCAGCAAAGGAACTTACTACTACATGGATCGTGGAGGTGGTTGGTGACTGAATTTGCTTCTTATTACGGAGTTTCTGATGCATACACAAAGCTTAGGTACCATAATTTGAGTTTCTAAACGAATGAACTGTTTCCATCACTTTCATTTATTTAAATATTCATTTTTGTTTTGTCTTCCAGATATCTTTCATATGTCATGGATGTCGCCACACCAACTGCAGACTGTCTGAATTTGGTACACGAGTTGCTTCTACCTGTGGTAATTAAAGGCAAAACAAAGCACACGTTGAGTCATCAAGAGGTAGTTTAAGAATTCATAGTTTTCTCTTAAGGTTTATATGTATCTTAGGAAAAATATCTTTCATGAATACGAAGCTTCTCTCAAATTTTCTAGGTTATTGTTTTGTGATTCATGTGCCTTCCTATCAACTATTAGGTTCGCATTTTGGGTGAAGTCTCTGATGAAGTTGAGGAGATACTTACTTTGGTTTTCGAGAATTATAAGTCACTTGATGAATCGTTGCCCTCGGGCATAGCAGATGTGTTTGGACCTGCTACTGGAGTTGCAGCACCTGCTCTCACACCCGGTTTGAAACTTTACAAGCTTTTGCATGACATCCTTTCTCCCGAGGCGCAGGCGAAGTTATGTCGATATTTTCAGGTACTTGTCTTTCTGAAGCTCGACCTTTTTCTCTAAGCGAACTACTTCTGCTAACAAAACCGAGAAATTTATTCCTTATTCTGCAGAATGCCACGAAGAAGAGATCTAGAAGGCATTTGTCAGAAACGGATGAGTTCGTTTCCAGCAGTATAGAGAACACATTGATGGATCCATTGGCTTTATCCACTGCTTATAGGAAAATGAAATCATTTTGTTTGAATGTCCGAAATGAGATTTTGACCGATATCCAGATCCATAAGCAGGATCTTCTTCCCAGGTAGATTGTCCGTCTGTTGTTTTTTGTAATAGGGTCTAATTTTTTTGTTACTGCAAAATGCCAGAATATGAATAAGAAAGATATCTGTAACTATCAGTTCTTAACACTCAAATCTGTTTCTCGCGGTTTATGCAGTTTTATAGATCTTCCGAACCTTTCGTCATCGATATACAGCACGGAGCTCTTCAGTAGGTTAAGGGCGTTCCTTGTTGCATGTCCACCTGCAGGACCAACACCACCGGTTGTTGAACTTGTTCTGGCGACTTCTGATTTTCAAAGGGATCTTGCCTTGTGGAATATCAGGTACTGTATAAACATTAGTATTAGTCTTTACATGCTTCAAACTGTCAGTTTATGCTTATTGGCTTATTGCATATGCACGTTCTTGCAGTCCTATCAAAGGTGGCTTCGATGCTAAAGAGTTGTTTCACGTTTATATAACGCGTTGGATCCAAGAAAAGCGTCTTGCTTTACTTGAATTTTGCAAGTTTGACAAGGTATTCGACTATTTTTCTAATTTCTAGTATGAATCTTGTATTTTGCTGAATATATCTGTATAATCCTGTAGTTAGGCCTCGCAATAATAGTTGAAGCTTAGAGATCGAACATCTGCTTTGAACTGGCTAGCATTTCTTCTTTCCAGAAAATTGATGATTGTATCTATATCTGTTTCTGATGCATAAAAACCTATGCTACTTCATTCTAACAAGAGGAAATATGACAGGTAAAATTTTCCAGCTTACCAACACAGCATTCGACAACTTCGTTCATTGATGACATTTACGAAAGGTTAAAGGGGACACTTGCCGAATATGATGTCATAATAAGTCGATGGCCAGAATACACTTTTACATTGGAAAATGTAAGGATTCTTGAGGCTAATCTCTTACCTTACTAAAATTTATTTTAAGTCACTTTTGTTCTTACTTCTTACCACTTATGGATTGCTTTATATATGAAAAGGCCATAGCAGAGGTTGAGAAGGCAGTTGTGGAGAGCTTGGAGAAGCAATATGCTGAAGTTCTATCTCCACTGAAAGAGAACACGATGCCGATCAAATTTGGTCTGAAATATGTTCAGAAATTCGCAAAGGGACACGGCTGTCCTTACAATGTCACCAGTGATGTAAATAAATTTCTTATTTAAGTGTCATAATTTGCACTTTTCTTGGGTCCTTGTCGAATCTGATATTTTATTTTGCCTTCTTTTTGACAGTTGGGAGTTCTCTTGAATTCATTGAAACGGTTGCTCGATGTTCTTCGTCCCCAGATAGAAGCACAAGTGAAGGCATGGGGGTCTTGCATTCCTGAAAGTGGGAATATGGCCCCGGGAGATTGTCTCAGTGAGGTGACTGTGATGATTAGATCGAAATTTAGAGCTTACGTTCAAGCAGTCGTCGACAAACTTGTTGAAAATGTGAGTATATTGCATTTCATCTTCTTACCTCAAATGTGCCGCTACTTAGAGATGGTGCTCTCGTTATCCTATCTATCCTGGCTATGTCATACTGTGAGTGATACATCGTAAAATTAATGGTGAGTGAATTCCTTGTTATGCAGACAAATCTACATAATGCTACGAAGCTAAAGAAGATAATTCAAGATGCTAAAGAACATGTGATAGAATCTGATCTACGTCTGAGAATGCAACCTTTGAAGGAATTGGTTGCTACTACCATAGATCAGTTGCATGGTGTATTCGATACTCCAGTTTTCATAAATATTTGTCGAGGTTTCTGGGATCGCACTGGCCAGGTTGGAAGCTTTTGTAAAGCAGATTCATGACTTATATACTTCTTCTCGTTGCTCGTTGCTGATATTCCAATCTTGTTCTTATGCACAGGATATGCTGAAGTTGCTGGCTGACAGGAAAGAGAACAGATCTTGGTACAAGGCTTCACGAGTTGCAGTTTCTGTAAGTTCAAACGAACTTCTCTCAATTATATCGCTATATATGCAAAACTTGAATTGCTATCTACGTAGTACTTCCTAGTGTTCCTCAATCGCTGTAAATTTGCAGGTTTTGGACGACACGTTTGCCTCCCAAATGCAGCAACTTCTAGGCAACGCGCTTCAGGAGAAAGACCTCGAACCTCCACAGCGTATCATGGAAGTTCGATCCATGCTATGTAAAGATGCCATGAACCACAAGGACGACTACTTGTTCTAGAGTTTAGAAACCGGAGCTCTGAATCAGGGGTCTTCGACTAGGTCACATTTTGAGCTTTAAGAAAGTTCTGGAACATTGGATCCGTGATGCTCGATAGAAAGAAACACGGACGATTGGTGCAGGCAGGATACGTGGGGTCGGAGGCGCCTTGCCGAGACTCGGGTAAGGAGGTATGTTTTAGTTTGGAATGATGAGGCAGAAGCTTGATGGGGGTGATATAGAGAGCCATTTCGCATGGCTTCATAGTTTTTGTATATCTATTATTTTGATTTATTTTAGCCCCCACACAATGCTGTTCTTGAGGCCCCTTTTTGTGTGATAATCTTTTCTAAATCAATTTTGAGTTAGAACTAAACATGCAGATGTAAAGGATTGTGAGATTGAATTTCTTTTAAAATTAGTAAATAATATGAGCAGGTAATAGGGCAGAAGACTATTGTTCATCTTTTTCTTCTTTTTTCTCTATTTTTTTTTTCTTTCTTTTATTTCTGATGAAGAATTGTTGGAGTTTTTAAGTGGGGTTTGTATCGGTTGGAGTACTTACTAAATACTTACCACCAAATTAACTCCAATAGAAACAATTATTCAATTTTAAAGTTTTCTACTTTCTATAAACTTTTGATTAAACGATAGAGTTATGTTTTTATGAATTTGGCAATAACTAACCATTATGTTGGCCAGTTTTCTAAATAATACTTGTCTTGTAGCTTTTAGACATGGATATTAAGAAATACTTTATTAGTGTTAAAAGTGTAGCATATTTTAATGCATTATATATTTACTTCTTTTTCAAAAGTAGAGCATCATAAATTCATACAAATATATTAATGATTGATCTTAAATAAAATATAGACATAAAAATTGTAATAGTTGAAGAACAAACTAGTAGAATATGATAATTTAAAATTTTGTAATTAAACTTATTTTGGATTAAAGAAAATGAGTCAATTCGAGTGGGATGTGAGTAATTAAATGTGGTTTTTTTTGTTGAAAATGTGTCATGACAATAAAGTAAATTTTTAATGATAATTACCATTTATTTACTTAACTAGGAAATTTATATCATCAAACACGGAATTATGTTTTTTACACATGGTTGATGTGACACGGTGACGACGTTAATATTATTATTATTATTATTCAATAGGATTAGTTTTTGGAAGTATATTTATATTTATGGTGGACTCTTAAATACTACATTGATATACACGTTAATATATTCTATGTAGGGGTTGAATACATTAAGATATTTTATTTATGAAGTAAAGTAAAAACTTCTTCGGTAAAAAGCTGTACATAGACAGCGAAGGTAAGTTACTATTCTTGTTATTGATACGATATAAATTTCCATTTTACTCACATGTTTTGAAATAATGAATTATTATTAAATGTAGATTGGGAATTTGGCATTACCATAATGGTAATCGGGTCCCCACGGTTTCTTATTTGCATTTATTTAAGCAGTTCCTTTTTTGTTATTTAATGGTATGAAACTATGAATGTATCACTTCCGCATCAAAATAAAAGTTTTTTTTTTATAGGTGCATAAAGTTGTATGGACTTTGAACAAGTTTAAGATGTGAATTATTTTCTTTAGAAGAATTTATGATCGATATGAATTGGAAAAGGTTCGTGAAGGCTTGGAAATTCAAAACATAAAAAATATATTAAAATCATACGCAGTACAAATGAAACGTCGAAAACAATCGAAAGTTCATCTTAAAAGGGATACGATCTTATAGAAGATGCACACACCAATCATTAAAGGAAAAACAAAAGGAACATGAGAAATGAGCCCGTAACCATTTCCAAGAGTTAAACTTCAATCCTTGCACGATTTTAGTAATATTCAGAACAACACTATTGAAGATAAAATCATTCATTTCCTTCCGAATCCTTCGCACAATGCATTTCCAGATTAAGTTAAAAACTATTTTACACGAACACGAGCAAAATGAGGATTGATCGTGCACACGAACACAAGTAACCGTGAATTCGTACAATCAAATTAAATGCAAAAGGGCATAAATGTCATGAAATTCAAAAAATGGCTAAAATTAAACCATTTACTTATTGGTGGCCAAAATAGATTTTTGTCTTATGAAAATGGCTACTTATGGGTATTCACACTAAGAGTAATTAGTGATTTACATCACCAACTATTTTTCGTCTGATGTAACTTATATTTAGGATGAAAGAATAATTTAGTTTAATTATGACAATACTTACGACCTAACACATTCAAAATTTTACGATTGAAAAATTAACTTAGCATTAAGTTTTACTTCCGACCTGACACGTTCAAAATTTTACGATTGAAAAATTACTTAGCATTAAGTTTTACCAACAATCATGATTAGGAGCAATTTTGGGTTGGTTTTTTATTCTTCCAATGATTTTCTAGTCGTTGATTTTGCATGTCTCCTTGATTGATGATGCAAAGTTTTTAGGGACTGAGGGAGTATTATCTTTATATTTATTTTTTATTAAAAGAAGTATGAAAAATAACGTATCCTCATGCGACGCACGTGTTCTCTGCTAGTACCAATAAATGTAATAAAGTTGGATCTAAAACTGGAATGGCGCAATAATCTACTACAATTCGACTACTTAAGGGAATTAATTAAATCCATAAACACATATATTCATTTACTACTGCAAATATTTCTCAATTATTTCAGTATGTTGATTCATAATGAAACAATTGTCTAGTGCGATGCATAAAAGTTTGATTTCTTAAATAAACACGTTTGATATTTACTGATAATGAACGTTTAATTTGTTGTTCTTCTGCGTATTGTAAATGAGATACACATAACAACATTGTTTGATGTTGTTTAGAATCTTCTTTCTACCGCACATAACAATATTTCAGAAAATAAAATTAGTTTATGAACGTATAAGTTAAAGTTAATAGTGACAAGGTGTAGCCAGTGATAGAGTGGTCAATTCGAAACGCACAAATGCTTATGTAATTGCATGAGTTGCAATTGCAGTAGTAGTATTATTTTTATTTTTGGAGTTTGGGATTTATTTAGCCAAGAGTATTCAAGGAATTATTTTTTGAAATATATTACTCTATCCGTTCTGTCTGAATATACATAATTTTATTATTTTAATAGATTCCGAATTAATTATGAAGAACGAAAGAAATTATAAGATAGTATATATTATATATTTTGAAGATTTTATGAAGATTTGAAGAACATATTTTTATTTACTATTTTATTTATCGTTCTTCATTATTAAGTACAAAAAAAGGAACATGCTTGAGAACATGGTTAATATACATGGTTAATATAAATAAACCATCACACTTGTTTTTTCAAATGTGATTTGCCTCTTCAATGTGGTTTGTGCACATTGACGGTAACAAGTTTGGCGTGCGTGTGTTGGCCTAACAATAATAACTTAATGTCTTAAATTTCTATGGTGAAAATTACGGGTTTGAGTTCTCAGTGACATGATCTCTAATATTTCATGTTAAAGTAATGCAATTGTTTAAGAAAACAAAAAAAAACAAAAAAACAAAACCATATGTAGTTTGCAGAATATCACGCATCTGCGAGCCAAAAATAGTGGTTACTGGTTTTACACGACAAAAATTAAAAAAATAAATAAATCAATAAGGATAAATTATCATTTTGAAAACATGGTAAATTAAATCCAATATTTTTTTTTTTCCAAAAGTCCGCCTCAAATATAAAAAAGTTACGTATTCTCTCAATTCCAAACTACTCCCTCCTATTCATATTATAAGTCGTTTTAGCATTCTTAATCTTTTGCAATATAATTGGCGTTTTGAGATTTTCTACCATAATTGCCCTTATTTAATATACCCATTTCCTCCAATTAGAGAAGAAGACAAGGAGATTTTCTCGGTTATCTATGAAATAATGGTTATGTATGACTAATTAAGTGTCATTAAATAAGGTTAATATGGGCAAAATATTTTTTTATTAAAATGTGTGCTAGAGTAAAGAACGACTTATAAATTGAATAGGAGGGAGTAATAGTTTTGTACTATATTGGGTTATTTTATACTTAAAAAAAACCCAATATATATATGTATATATATTAAATATGTGTCATTTACAATCTCACACTAATTTATGTACAAAGGAGTACTATTATTTAATTTACCATCAGTGTCCAATATATATAGCTACCTAGTACTGTAGTGATGCATAAAGCGTGTGACGCCTAATTAACTTTAGGCCAAATTCGTTGAGCAAAGCTTCAAATAATAATAAAATAAACGCGTTTGGTTTGGTTTGGGACAATTTCATTGAGATGTGTTTAGGTGTCGGATGTTTAATTAATACTTAAACCTAGTCCAGTTGTCATCAAATTTAAATTTGACAGCCCATCATTTTTTTATTCATTTTTTTTTTATTGATTTGAAAATTGAAATCGTAATCACTTACTATAAGTATAACTCGAAAAATATGATTATATATTTATAAGAGAGAGAAGAAAAAAAATAAAATTATAAAATATTAGATTCCGAATGTTTTATGTTTCTTTTATTCAGCACAAAAGTAGCCCTTGTTGTAGGAGAGTCGTGACTGGACCACTAAAATACTGCACCTCCATACATACATGTACATTCATTATAAATCTTTGTATCATACTGTAGTATTTTTATACAAACGTAAACAAACGTGTATGTTTGGTGAATTTTGCATATTATATATTTCAATTCTGACTTTTTATGTAAATTGTAAGCAATTAATAGGTATGTATTTATTTGATCTTTGATCTTTGATCTTTCATCCTTGAATTTTGCGTTACTTTAATTGAGTATTTTGAATCGTAAATACTTATACTAAATAAGACTTCTTTTTTTTTAATACGTAAGAATAAGTGTAATAGTAATGAATATTGTCCTTTAAAAGTGGCGCATTAATTCTCGCATCTAGAATTATAGTTATACTTCATTTTCACACTTACCATTTCCATGAAAAGCGGCATGAGATGCTATTATTCTCGTCCTACTTTTTGGCCCATTGTCTAGTGCTCGTGGTCAAAAGTTTTTAATCACCTCCTAAGTTTCGATGTGTTAAAGACCAAAATATGTTAATCACACTAATAATTTTCATTTACATGATCTCACACAAGTATGATTCTATTAGAGGATATATATGGTTTACCATTTAATTCCGTTGTTTGAAAATGCAGTTTAGTTGATAAAATGGTTTATTTCTAACTAATAAGTCAGACATCAAGTTATTAATTAAAAGAGTCTTATTAAAAAAAACTACTCCATTCGTCCCACTTACAAAGAACTATTTTATTATTCTAATAGATTCAGATGAATAAAAAATGGACATCTATAAGTGCGACATGGGAGTATTATTGATCATTTTTAAAAATAAAAAAAAAGAAAAAGAAAAAAAAAGTATTGGAAGAGTAAATTGTAAATATAAAATTCTTACAATATGAATTATTTCTTGATTTTGACGGAAAACTTTCCCCTTACAGAAAATGATTCCTATATTTTATTTTCTTGAGAAGAAAATAAATATTAGTATGCATCATTTACTATTCGCGCTTTCGTGCATCCATCCAAAATTTAAAAAAAAAAAACTGGACGTCTAAGCAAAACTAAATTATGTTTGGAGACAAGCTTAATATTTTATTCAAACAAATTCGAAACCCAAAAGCATCCAAAAAGAATAACATCACGCAATACCATTTATACCATACGTAATATTCCAAGAACTTTTGACGCATCAAATTCTTTAGAGAAAACCCAAAACAAAACAATTGCTACTTCCATTTCAAATCAAAATCTCATTTTCATTAATACTCAATTATAGTAATACATATGACATCAAACTGTTATAAACCAAATTACCGTAATACTAGTATATAGTCATAAATTTAATAATAATATATAATCAATTTCTTTAAAAGACTAATCTTAGTAGTCATCGTCATCATCATCTAATTTTCTTCAGAAATCTTTGAGCAATTTCCTCACCTGTTCGAGGGTAACGAACAGCACCACCGTGAACGGCCCCTGCCTCGAGATCGTCGGAATGAATCCTTTGTAGAGTGCCATGGGGCCCTCCGCCTTGATCGTCTTCATGGCGCAGTCGAGGGCCCCGGAGTAGGGCGGCGCCACCCCGGCCTCCACCTTCATGTTCATCACCCGCGTCTTGATCACGTCGACGGGGTTCGACGCCACCGCCGCCACGAACCCAGCGGCGAAGCTGGCCGTGACGTGGGTCCCGAGGCCGTCCTTCATCAGCTCCTTCTCCAGTATCATCTCCTTGAACTGGTCGTACGACGCCAGCTGCGACGACGTCACCAGCATGGCGCGGTTTACGGTCAGCGACGACCCGCGCCAGAGGCTGCCCACGCCCTCGTTCTTCGCCATCTGGGAGATCGCGTCCACCACGCTCTTGTAGTTCCGCCGCTGCGCCGCCGGGAGGCGGCCGTCCGCCTGCATCCGGACCATGGCGACGTCGGCGGGGTTGCCGACCGCGGCGCCGACGCCGCCGGCGATGAGGCCGGCCACGATCTTACGCGGCAGCGGCATGATGTTGGAGTTCGGATCGGTCCATTTCGTCTTGAGGATGTCGTAGAGGCCCATCCTGGTGGTGGAGTAGAGAGTCTGGCGGAGGACGGTGGCGGAGACGCCGGAGAAGAGGGCGGCGGCGCCGTCCTGCTGGATGATGCGGAGGCCGACGGAAAGGGGACCCGCGCGGGGAGGAGGGGGAGGGACGTGGAGGTTCTGCGCGGCCGCGGAGGAGGTGGGGAAGGCGAGGGCGGGGCGTAGATTCTGCACCGCCGCCGGCGCCGACTCGCCCTGCAGCTGCATACGCACCTTGATTAAATCCAAAGGGTGGGTGCTGCAGCCGGCAATGATGGAGGCAATGCCGCCTTCGACGAATCCCTTGACGCCCATAATGTGTTCGACGAAAGCGGTGAATGAAATTTAATGGCAAAAAACGATTAATTTCGTTTCTGCAAAGAATAAATGAATGAATGAATTAAGAGGAAGAAGAAGACCAATTGGAATTGGAGATCATCTCACTGGAAACCAGGAGATGGGAATGGAGGCCGAAGGCGAGGGAGGAGAAGTGAGGGATGGTGGGCCTCTGAGACATATGAGGTGGGAAGAAAACGATGATGGAAGGGAGAGGGTGGCGGAATGAATTTATAGTGGGAAAGATTGCAAGGAAGGAAGGGTAGCTAGGTTTTCACACGCAACGGCGGAAGGAATGACCAAACTATTTTTGTTTTACGTTTAATAAATCCCTCTTTTCTCTCTCTCCTCTTTCTCTCTCCTCCGCTGTTTTACACCAATACTTACGCGTCTTCAGGCGGAAGGGGGATTCGTGGCTTGGGTTGGGTTTGTTTTGGACAAGATCTCCACATTTTGCAAAATATCTACTCTCATTTTTTAACTTGGGAAGTTTGATTAAAATTCACAACTTTTCGTCAAATTATAATTTTACACCCAAACTTTAAAATCTGTTTATAAATACATAATTTTTCTATTTTTTCTTATTTCGCATACGAGGTCAATTTTTTTCTAATTTTGTCAGATTTCGTGCTGATATGGAAGTCGAAAGTTGGATCTGTTGGAAATTATGTCATTCATATATTTACACTAATTATTTGACAAATTTGATTTCCATATCAACACGAAATCTCACGAAATCAGAAAGGAAAAAAAAAATCGACCTCGTGTACAAAATTAAAAACAATTAAAAGATTATGTATTTATAAACAGATTTTAAAGCTTGTGTGCTAAACTAGAATATAACAAAACGTTATGTATTTTTTGGCAAATACGAAGTACAAAGTATCCTTTTAACTTTTCTTCATAAATCCATTATTATTATTATTATTATTATTATTATTATTATTATAAAAAATACCCCATTGCGGAGAAAAAATGACAATTTCCAGAGTGATGTGGAAAATCCACATGAATTATGATATTTGACTTTATTACAGGAAACAGCGACTTTATAATTTTCAATGAAAATAAAAATCAAGAAACAGAGAAGCAAAGGGTATCAAATGCCTTCAAGTAATTATGAACCAATTGATAACGCAGTCATAGTGTATTGGAGACGTAATTAGCGGAAGAATGTATTTATATTACTACAAATTAGAGATTGGACATCATTCCCTTTGACATTAAATTTGATGGTTCGATTCATATTATAGTAACATTTTTCCATATAACATCTTGTATTTTAATACATCAATATATGTCCTACATGTTACATCTCATGTTATATGCACACCAATGATGACATTGAATACAATTGTATGTTACTCTCTCCCTACGACTAGAAGCGGCTCAAAATTTTTAGGTACGGTTATTACGAAACACTTGATTAGTGATATAGTGTAGCATTTAACATCGTAAAGGCAAATTAATTTTTTTTTTAGAAATAATGCATCACAAATCTTTATTAATGACGAATCTTAAATGAAAGATCATATCGAGAAATTCAATATGACCTGAAAAACATAAAAGTCAGAGAACAAATTAACAAATTATGATAATTAAAATTATGCCCGCACATGTAAAGGGTGAACATAGATGAAGATATAGTAAATTAGACTAATAAACTGATGTGATAAACTTAATAAGACTTTAATCATTATTGTTTTCGAAATGGGCTGCTTTTAGCGAGACAAATGAAGTATTAAATTAGTATAGCATATATCAATGATAATGAAATTTAATATGCAAATCCCATATCAAAATCCAGTTAACGCAGTATTCTAATGGTCAATATTTCTTGCATATGATATCTGTTTGGGACAATTGTAACTACTTGCTGCTTCGACTTAGTATAGCCAAACATTTTGAGTCAATAAATTTTATTTTTATTTTTATTTTTATTTTTATGTAGAATATATACACACTCACGCACGCATCCTCACATTTATGATTCGAACCCCGACTTATTGACACGAGGGAAGGCGTCAAATAGGTGGATTTAGAGGCAGCATTCCGTGAAACAACAATTTAGGGGAAAGGGTCTGATGGCAGCGGCTCGGCAACAACTTGTTCCCACCAGGTAAAATTAAGTTGGTAAATGTATTTTCATCAATTTGAATATAAAAAACCAGAACATTCAAACTTCAAAGTTTGTGGCTAGAGCATATTTCCACTTGTCCCAAATGGTTGAAGGAAATTTTTTCACTTCTTCAATAATATTATTATATAATTCGTGTGTATGTAAAATTATACTTCCTTCATATGTTATTTAATTGTTTAGAATCTTTCGGCATGGTCTTTAATTTTCATAATGAGTGGTATTGAAATTATATTTAGGTCACACTGTAAATGAGTACATATGGAAGTGAATTAAATATAAAAATATATTTTGGTTGACTTTTGAGGTAGAAAGAGAATAATGAATGTGAGGTCCACGCCCAAAAATAGACAAAATACATGTATCACGGACAACTAGAAAATGAAATAAAAGCACGTAGGTCACGGACGGAAGGAATATATATTTTAGAATTACCAAAAATAAAACCATTAAAAATAAAATTTATCGAAATGATATCACTACACGAGTAATGCTCCAATGCCCACCGAAGCATGCTTAATGTGCCCACAGATGACGTGACATTGGAATATATAAGGTAGTTAATAAAAACCCTACCAAAAATAATTAAACCCTACTACCCTACTATAAAAAACTAAACCCTAACATAAAAAAACTAAACCCTAAAAGGAAAATTTTTAGACGTGGCACTGCCATATCACCGGTGGGCACGTTAAGTGTGCCCACCGTGGATAGGGGAACATTTCTAATCATTACAATCCTCACGAAAATATATGTGGGAAAAATTATCCAACTTACTACAAGTAAAAATGGTAGAAAAAGTACTTTTTAATATCCTAAACAGATTTTATTTTTTAATAGATACTTGTATACATTTTTATGGAAAGGTTCATATAGAAATAAGTCATAGTATGCGAACATACAAAAATGTTTAAATCTATACAAAATTCTGTTTAAATATGGACGTATATGCTTATTTATATATAACTTGATGGTTAAAGTATTTTCATGCTTAATGTATATTGTAACCATACTTATATCAATATCACGTCGTAGATCTTAAAAAGATCAATGGCTCAGATCTATTCTTCTTTCTCACATCATAACTTATTTCTGTATGAACCAAAATCTACAATTTTTATAGATCATTTAACTCGAGTCCCATTCTAGCACGCTTGAAATTTACCACACGTACAACCGTTTACTTATGTGTGTGTGTGTGTAATTCTTAGAATATGATTAGCATAGGCATATTCAAAACTCAAGGACCAACTTGCCATACACTTGCTGCAACTTGCATCTCAACTTATTCTTCTTCATGGGATAGCATTACCAACTAGCTTATTTACTGGAGTATAATTAATAATTCAAAGAATTATTGTGATCAAGCATATATAGAATTGGATTCCAAGAACCCTTCACCATGCATTATTTAATTGAAAGTAATTGTTTTATGTCCACAAATAATCTTTAATTTTATTTTTTATTTTAGAATATATATATGGAATGAATATGCCTTGTGATAGACTTCTCCTCCATAATTTGCAGTTCATGCACCAGCTTGCGTCCATCCACTTATACGCGGTGGAGATTAATTAATTTTTACATTATATTTATATATAGTACCTTATAAGATTTACTCATTTATCTTATTACATGTCGATTTACTAATTTAATTTGAGATTGATCTTAGTGCACGCACTCGCTACATATTATCTAACCAAAAATATATATATTTATTAATACAAATAGTACATCATCTCTTTAACTTTGATATAAAACTATATTAGCTAGATTTCGCTTTCAAAGTCATAGTGAAGAAATCTATCTAATTCGATTTAAAATTTCATACTCAACTTGCAATAAACAACATCTTCCGTACATATAATTAGTCAAAAATCATAATTCTTTTTTTTTTTAGTAAAAAGAATTTATAATATTTTGTTTTTAATACTGACAACGAAATATAGTTCAGTGGTAAAACAATTCCACTCCAACTAAAAATGCGTAAGTTCAAGTCATCTTGAATGTATAAACATAACTGTGTTGTACCAACAAAGAGACGATAAAAATCTCTAACCTTTGTCCTATAAATCGAATATTTATAAAATATCGACTTAAGCTGTCAAATGATATTATCATAATTTTGTGAACCGTGTAACTATACTTCTCTGACTTTTTTTTTTAATAATTTGGGATTACAACTACAAAACTTTAATTAAGCTAAACTTATCCAATTAATTCGACCTTAACTCATCACTACGCCATCCTTTCGCTCTCCAATCAAATTGGAAAGCTCCTTTATGAAACTTTGAAATATATTTTTTTAGTATAAAAAATTGAAAGTCAACAACCACCTTAGCTTGACTTGTTAAAAAGCGAGTTAATAGGCAGTTCGACGTTGACTTGACCCCTAATATTGCAATTTGGTGCAATTAGGGGCCACATTGTGAATATTATAATGTGAAACGAAAAAGGGTTAATTTGAATTGGCACTAGAAAAAAAAATTAGAAAAAAAAAAAAGAAAAAAAGAAGGAAAAAGGCCCTTAAGGTGTATATGGGGACATACTATCTGAGGTTGATCGATTCCATTTGTGTGGAGAGATGTTAATAATTAATGCAAAAGAAATTATTATTATTTTTTATTTGATAGCCAATGGGCCACGTGGCATTCGGTAAGTGGGCCACCCGGAAAGACTGGACCGAATTGCCGCGACAAATATAAAGTTGGTCAAGGAGGGTGTATCCGGGGCGGGCGTTTGAAGCTAGGCCAATCTAGAAACAACTTTTTCAAGAAAATACAAATCATTTTCGTCTTAAATTTTTTTGTAAAAATAATAAATTTAGGTTGAAAAAATAAAAAAGATTAAACGTCGCCTGAGAGATTCGAACTCTCGCGGGGAAACCCCATGTACTTAGCAGGCACACGCCTTAACCACTCGGCCAAAGCGACTTTTTGTTAAAGCACATGTAATATATTATAACTCCTCACAATTGTAGTGGAGGTTGATATGCAAGTATGGTTTCAACTTTCTACAAATGAACAAGAAGAAGAAAAAAAATAGCTACTCAATTTAGAATCATAGTAAAATGGAGTTGTTTTTTTTATTAGAATAAATGAAGTTAAATGAGTTGATATATCTTGCATATATTCAACAAACGAGCCAAATGAAATTAGACGGAGAGAGTACTTTCCATGCACCCATTTAACTTCCCGAAAAAAAAAGAAAGATATCATTGTTTCATGTATATGTGTAAAAATTTCAAAATTAGGCGATTGCATAGTAGTAGGCTTGGCAAAGGTGGCCTGACCCGATTTTAAGATGGGTTGAGCAACATGTAAGCATGACATGATTGTAGATCGGGTTGGACTGTCCAAAAATGGCCATAGGTTAGGTGGGCTCGACCCAACGCGAATATTTTTACACTACAATAATATTTTTGGGCCAAATATAGCATTGGAATTTTTGGTTTTATAGGTTTTTAGTTCAGGCCGATCTAAACCCTCTTTTGGCAAAAGGCTCATCAGGCTTAGGGATGTCAAAAAAGCCCGAACCCGATGGGCCTATCCGAATAGCCTGAAGAAAATAGTGGGTTAGGGCCTAAAAATAATAGCCCGAAAGTAAAAAAGCCCGATAGGGCCGGATCGAAAAAAAGCCTGAGCCCGATAGGGTTGGCCCGAAAAGCCCGTGGGTTGGCCCGGTGGGTTGGCCATGAATCAAAATTCATGTGATATTTCATTACTCTACTTATAAATTTGATAATTATGTCATGTTTTCAATTATTATTGAGTATTTTTAATTTTTTTTAATGAAAATGCAATCATCATTTTAAATTTTATACATTTTTTCTTCAACACTTGGTGAAAATTAAAATAAAGATTAATATTTCAAAAATATGTTTGTTAAATTCATAATATTTAATAAATTATTTATTTTATTTATACAAATATGTGTTGAAACAATATTTATTTTTATATTTATACGATATCAAATTTATTTTTTGCAAACTCTATGCCCGGTGGGCTAGCCCGAAACCGAGAGGGTTGGGGTTAGGGCCAAAAAATATTAGCCCGGAAGAAAAAAAAACCGATTAACCTGAACTGAATAGCCCGCAACCCGATAGAGCTGACCCAAAACCCAATGGGTTGGCCCGTTTGACATCCCTAATCGGGTTGAGTTAGCCCGACACGTCATTTTGCCAGCTCTACATAGTAGTTCAATTTCGAGATAAATTTGAATTTGAATAGAGCCCGTCTCCCTCAAAGTTGAAATTGGATATTGAAGCCTAACTTCAAGTTTAAATACATTTTCTTAAAACAATTTCATATTCATATCAAATTGGATCAAACTGAGATAACTTTTTTACTTTTTATTTTTATTTATTGCAATTGTAGTGATATAGTATGCTCATTTTTTTAATCGCTATGTTCCTTAAGATCTACATCTATTTCGAAACTCTATTGGGTATGATCATAAGTCTTTCAATCAACTGAAAACAGAAAGGGCACAATCGATTATTAATAAAAAAATTTGAGATAACATTGAGCATGTCTTTTATTTTATTGATTTACATGAATAATTAATGAAAATCGATATTGACTATAAAATTTCGGACACAAGCTAGTAAGAATTTGAGCCACATAGTAGTCAAAGTTTTTCTATTTAAAAACAATTTTATAGTACTATTCCTTCTGTCCCACTTATCATGAGATAACTTTTTTATGGCACGAGAATTAAGACGTGATGATGAATAGTGGTTAAAGTAGTGTATATATTTTAAACTCAATTTTTTTTTCTGCCGGTCTAAAACTTTCTATTTTAGGTAATATATCTTTATAAATTGGACATACAAAAAATGAAGTTATCTCTTTATAAATGGGACGGAGGGAGTATTAGTTAATACTCCATCCCCAAATTTATGTCTTAATTTATTTCAATCATCACTCAAAATTATACAAATTTTATTTTTTTGATATAGACTGACTATAATAATACTCCCTCCGTTCTCCATCTCTCGTAGTATCTTGTAAAAAAAATATGACTTCAAAAATTCATTTTAAAACTCATCAGCAAGAAGTGTGGACACGCGTGCCAAAAAAAAGTCGAGATGAAGAACAAATGGAGTATCATTTTATCAGCAATGCTCATCTACCAATACTAAAAGGGGAGAAAATTTAAACTACCCATTTTGAAATGGAGCTTGTACAAAATACCCAATTCTTTGTGATGTATGCACAAAATACCCAATTTCTTTAAAATAATAGATTGTCAAACATGGGCCACACACAAGATTCTCTTGATTTTAGTTTTTTTTTTTATTGAAAATTGCATGTATTTTTTTTCGAATTTTGTGTTTGACTGGATTTTAAAAAAATGTTAATTGCTTCAAAGTTAAAAAATGCCCGGATAAGTGAAAAACGCTTGAGCGATTTTGCAATAAGTGAGAAATGCTCGAGCGATTTCAACCAATAATAAGTGAGATGTGGGATAGAGAGATGTCTGTATAAGAAGAGAAAAGAGAGAGAGAGAGAGAGAGAGGAGAGAAAAAATGAGTTGGTTTTTAATAAAGAAGAGAAAAAAATGAGAGAAAATAAAGAGAGATTGGGCGTTTTTACTTTTAGAGAGAGGTTCGCTCCGCTAATTGGATGCTGCCTCCCCTTGGATGTGCCCTCCACATCATAAACGTACACGTCAGCAAATGAATCTTGCCTGCAAAGGGCATTTTGGTGAATGGCAAAATATATTTGTTTTTGTGGTATTTTTTTTAATTTCTCTCAATTAACTGAGGTTAGATGTTGCTGGGGTTAGTTTAGGTTAAGGAATTTAAAGAAATTAAATTTAAACAAATTTATTCCCCCCATTTCCAAACCTTGAAGCCTAACGAGCAGAATCTACCGAGAGATCTTGTGGCGTATCTTAGGAGCATAACTCGCAATCATCCCGACGATTCTCAGGAGCCCCCAATTTATCGACGATTGAAACTCTGAAGAGCCATGGACGTCAACGGCTCCTGCTCCCAATGTACTTTCTCGGTGGCTTCGTTGGACATGATATATAGGTTGGCAATTTATCGACGATAGAAACTCCAGTCGCGTCATCATCGGCAGAGCTATTGCTCCCATTCGTGAAGTTACTTTCACGGCCATTGCAATTAGCCATTTGCGATTGAAGCTCGCGTGTTGTCATCCATCTCCCGTCCTCTGGTCCTGTTCGTATTTCTTCGGCCGTTGATCATATTGTAAGATGCTTACCTTTTCTTTTGGTTGTTTCAGTTAAGAATGCAGATTATGCAGAGGTTTTGTTTTTTAGTCAATGCAAATAAATTATGTGTTGCTCCACTGCTTGCTTTGAATATTTATTTCCGTTGATAGATTTGAATAGTTTAATTTCAGATAGTTGGGGATCCAAATGCTTAAAGTCACAGTATATTTGCAATAATGTGAATAGTTGTGATAAATTTGTGTATTTTGCGAAAAAAAAAGCCGCTACACTTTTTTTTTGGTATGAAGAAACTGTATTCATCATCACCGCTGCACTTTTAATTAAACGTCGTCGGAATGTAATTTCTTGTGCCTTTTGTTTTTTTTCTTCAATGGGAGTTATTGGATTTCTTCAATGGTAGTCATTCTTCGGTATGTAGAGATTTCTTGTTTTATGAGTTCTTGGATTCATTCTTGCTGCACGCTTACATAGCAGAGACTTGTTTTGTGTTTCTATATTATGATGTTAGATAGTAGACCATAATTTAAGCATTTTGAACTTCTAGTTTCTAGCTTAATTTGCAATTAATAGGATGCATGAAATATATACACAGTTTGAAGTGGTATATTTGAGAAAGATGTATTTCATGAAGAAAATAGTCTGGTGCTATTAAAACGTTTTCATGAATAATGCTACTGTCATATGGGAAAATCCAATGAAATCTTGTTCTACCAATTTTATTACAAAAGTGTATATAAATTTATGTTTTTATACTTACTTTAAATCCCACAATTTATGCCAAATTCATTATTTGAGATAATTGGAAAGTTTAAAAAAACAGAAGCTTGCCATTCACTAAGACCATAGTTTGCAATTATGTGAATAGTTTGTGATCCACTGATATATTTTGTGAAAAACAAGCGCTGCAGTTTTATTTAAATGTCGTTGGAATGATATTTAAAGTGCCTTTTGTTTCTTTTCTTCAATGGGAGTTATTGGATTTCTTCTATTCACCTGCACTATTAGGAATATTAAACACTTATCCCTTAAAAAATATATGTTTCTTTGGTGATATTTATTACTAATAATGTACAATTGAGCTACGATTTTGCTAAGATTGTGAATTAAAAATTCTATTTAACTGTACAGACATCTAGAATGGACGACGACAATGTTGAAGAATGGAGTGAAACTGAATCAGGTAATGAAGGAGTTTATGATAATGAAACCTGCTTTCGTATGGATTTTGTATCTGATGACGAAATAAATGAAATTTCGCCCAATATGAATGAATTCCCAGAATTCCCTCCTTGTGGTGATGGAATAAATGAAGTTTTGCCCAATATCAACGAAGAATTCCATCTTTCCGATGATTTTCCCTCTGGTTCTGCCTCACAACATGTTGATCCGTGCTTAGAAATAGAGGAAACACTAGCCGTAAATTTCCCTTGAGACGGGCCCGAGGCTGTTTACTTACAATATTGTGAGTATGCAAGGTTGAAAGGCTTTAGTGTTAGGAAAGGTGATCAAAAATATGTTGGAAGAACAGACAACATAAGGTGGAAAGAATTTATGTACTCGTGTGAGGGCAAGGCTGAATTAAAAAAAAACTGCCAACTGAGTCTTGTCTATAAGAAATTGATCGTAAGGACTGGTTGCCTAGCCAAAATAAGGGTATTGAGGGTATCACCAACTGCTTGGTGCATTACGAAACTTGAAACTGCACACAATCACCCTCTAGTACCGACTGAACAAACTTATATGCTCAGGTCAGCTCACAATATCTCGATTGGGAAACAAGTTGCAATCGATTCTATGGCCTCTTTTGGTATTGGTGTTAATGTTGCGTGTGGATTTATGGAACGGCAATGTGGTGGAGCACAGAACTTAGGTTTCACGAGGCAGGATGCATATGATCATGTAAAGAGGACCAAGAGATGCACTAAAGTTAAGAACGGCAATGCCGGTAGTGTAATGAAGTATTTCATCGACAAGACGAATGAAGAAAACGATTTCTTCTGGACTGTTCAGTTAGATGTTGATGGAAACATCATGAATTTCTTTTTTCGTGATTCAAGGAGCGCCGAGGACTATAAGATTTTTGGAGATGTTCTATCAGTGTAGACACTACCTATCGAACAAATAGGTATAATCTTATATGTGCCCCCTTCGTTGGAGTAAATCATCACACTTTCAATGTCTTGTTTGGGATGGCATTTTTGTCCGACGAAACGACCGAAAATTTTGAATGGTTATTCGGTTCCTTTCTGAAATCAATGATAGGTCATGAACCAAAGATTATATTCAGTGACCAATCTGTTCCCATGATGAATGCCATAGACAAAGTATTCCCAAATTCAAAATATAAACTCTGTTAGCGGCACATTAGCAAGAATGCAGTTTCCCATTTTGGCAGTTTGAATGGTGATCCTAACTTCAAAAAAATGTGGAATAGATGCATGAGTGGTGTTGAGACAGAAGAAGAATTTGCAAGTTTGTGGGAACACATGTTGGAAACCTACAAGTTGAGAAGAAATAAATGGTTTATAAGTATGTACGACCTGCGTAAAAGGTGGGCATCAGTATTCACATAAGGTACTTTCTGTGCAGGCTTACACGCAACTTCTAGGAGCGAGGCTACAAATAAGGTTGTCAAGTATCTTCAAAAATCAAGCATTTCGCTATATGAATTTGTAAGTAACCTTGAAGAAATTCAATATCATTGGCGCAACAAGGAGATAGAGGAAGACACCCTTGGCATATGGGTTCCCGGACAGGTTGTGCCGGATAATGAGCTTTTAACCCACGTAGCCTCCATATATACACGTTATGTGTACAAAGCTTTTGAGCTTCAGTTCCTACATTCTTGTAATGTTGTGCTTGTTGGAGATATTGTTCTAGTTGGTGACGACAACATCCAGCTATATGCTACGACAGCTAAGAATGCCCGCAAGCGCACAGTGACATACAATGTGAACACTCATTATGCAACTTGTTCATGTAGATTGTGGGAAACCAATGGTATTTTTTATCGCCATATTATTAGGGTTTACTCGGTAAGGCACGTTTTTGCCATACCTGCATCCCAAATTCTGAAGAGATGGACAAAAGGGGTCAAAGGTGGACATCCGAGGTGTAATGCTCCCTCTTTAAAAATGACAGGTATTCCCAATATGGCATTTGTCAACAACGCCATTGTTGGTCCCAAAAAGAAAGCACGAACTCTTAAAATAAGATGTATAGTGGTTTGGAGCAACCGCTCCTACATCCACTCCCATCACCTTCACTCAGTGATGGATCTTCACTCAAAGCTTGGGGTTTTCAATGGGCACCCAAGAGCCTATGTGCGTTTATACGATCGGTACTCACGAACCGATGAGTTTATATGATAGGCACTCACGAGCCTTACAACCTTTACATACAAAGCACTCAAACTTTACGGTTGAGTTTGGGATATTGAAGGTAGAGAAGGAAATAAGTTTTTCGAAGTTGGAAGCGCCTTCTTTCTTCTCTTTTCTTTTTAATTTCACTTAATCTCTCACTTATGTAGTTTTTGAACCTTCTATTTATAGGGAGGGAAATCAAATTTATCTGTTGGAAAGATAGATTGCGTGCACCGCTCATCATGTCCAATCCGAGTCAGATCTTTTACTATTTAGCGCATAGTTTCTAGGAAAGTAGTTGTTGACTTTTTCATCCCTAGACTTATGTATTCGGTGACTGGACGGCACACCGTTCTTTTGACCAATGAGGAGCGGACACGTGGTCTGGCAGCTATCGCATCTCAACTGCTTTGTCAAACGCTCTCGCTTTGACCACAAAGTGCGCTCTGGCCTAGATAGGTGCTTCGATCTGCTTTGACTTTACAACTGATGCGGCTAAGGGTGGAGAAGCTTTGCTAAATGAAAGCGAGCTCCTTCAGACTTAAACTAGACACGCTCTTCGAGCTGTTCAGTCGTTCTGCTTTCATGAGGCTTTATTGCAGACGCTTTGTTCTCAGAACTCGCTCTGGTCTGGAAGCGCTTTGTACTGGAAGTGCGCTCGAACTTTCTTTTCAGTTAGCTAAGGACGCTTCGCTTCTTGCCTTTGTACTTTGCTGCTCTCGCTTCTACTTCGGCATGCTTCCTTACAAGTGCTCTGTCCTTGGAAGCACGCTCTGGCTTATCTGAATGTTCCGTCTTTGAATCGTTCCGCTGTTCTTCCTTTAGCCAGGCGTTTTAGCTTTTTTTTAAGCATTCCCACTTAGATACTCTAAAGTTACATTTTAATACTTAGAACTCCTTAACAGATGAGTTCTTCTAATACATTAAAATATACATTGTAACTTTAGAACTGGATTCATCAAAGATAATAAGGGAAATATTCTAAGTAAAATTCGGGTTTTTGGAATCGAATCAAAACACTTTTTTTATTATCAACTTGATTCAAGTTCCCCCTTACATAAATATCCTAACAAATGCCATAACACAGTTGTATGATATTGGAGGAATTGCCTTGGGAAATGAAAATGTGGAGAAACTAATAGAGGAACGCATGAAGGATCTGACTATTATCAGGGTATGTAATATTTAAATAAAAAGCCAACATGATTACACTATTTAGAAAGACCTTTACATTTACCATTAACGACTCTCTGATGGCTGCATAAAAGCAAAATTGTGAATGATAATGGTAAAGCAAAAACCACAAGATCCTCATTCAAATGTTAATCCACACTAAACTGGCATGATTATGGAATTAATCAACTTAAGAGCCTACCATCAGTGAGCATCATTTTGGCATGAGATGTGTTGATACTGCTGATTGGTTGAGGTGGATAATAAGGATCAAACCATTTGGTTTCCTCGTATACGGGCAACTGGTTGAATACCTTCACAGTAAACTGCAGCCCCCCCCCCCATGTGAGTGAAGAGGAGAAAGTCTCCATACATCATTTTGTGTGCCTTGGCAAAATAAATTCATCCACCATCCAGAAGGTATGTATCTTTTCAGTATTTATTAAGGAGACTGACTTCAAACATCCCCCCACTTCCTATAAGTTTGGCCTTCAGACGGCCTGATGCTCGAACTTCAGGAATAAATTTTTCGGTAGTGGCTACAAAAAAACTAAGATTCATTCAGAATGATCAAATAAAGATAGATAGTCGATAACACTGCATATTAACTATACAAGTTGTAAAGTAATTCAATAAATGTGGGAAGCGTTATAATGACTCACAATATGCTTTGTGAAGTCACACTGCACAGGTATTAAGAAGCACTGATGTCCTACGCCCAAATCACCCAATTTTTTTTCGTTCGAGCTTTCACAGACTGCTTTGCCTGTAAATTTAGCTGAATGTATAAGAACATAGTATTAGTTGAGTAGCAAAAAGTAAAGGATCGAATCAAAACATTTTCTAGGTCAACATCTAAAATTTTAGTTTTACAGCCTACCATCGGGGGCCATAGTTTTGCCATCGTGTCTGGCGATGCCGCTGATTGCGTGAGGTGGAAAGTAAGGATCGTACCATTCTGCGTCCTCATACTTGGGCATTTCATTAAATACCACAACGGTAAATTGCAAGTCTCCCTATGTGGGTGAAAAGAAGAATGTCTCCGTAACCCAGGTTGTGTAACTTAGCAAAAGACTCGCATCCAAACTCCATATGATTAATAACATTGACTTCAGACATCCCTGCAATTCCTACCAATTTGGCCTTGGCAAGGCCTTATGCTTGAACCTCTTCGATAAAATTTTTCGGGAAGTTCTACAAATAACAAGTATTCCGTACAAGAGAATGAGCATATACAATACGACATTATAAAAAAATACCACAAATTGGGGAAGCGTTACAATGACTCATAATATACTTTGGGAAGCTACACGATACAGGTATTATGAACGAACGGGGGCCACTGCCCAATTCTTTGGATTCCATAAGCAAATATGAAGTACCTAAATCAAATAATCACAGGGTCATGATTAAGCACGAATGCATCCTATTAATTGCACATTAAGCTGGAAACTAGAAGTTCAAAATGCTTAAATTATGGTCTACTATCTAACATCATAATATAGAAACACAAAACAAGTCTTTGCTATGTAAGCGTGCAGCAAGAATGAATCCAAGAACTCATAAAACAAGAAATCTCTACATACCGAAGAATGACTACCATTGAAGAAATCCAATAACTCTGAAGAAAAGAAACAAAAGGCACAAGAAATTACATTCCGACGACGTTTAATTAAAAGTGCAGCGGTGATGATGAATACAGTTTCTTCGTACCAAAAAAAAAAAGTGCAGCGGCTTGTTTTTCGCAAAATAAATAAATTTAGCACAACTATTCACATTATTGCAAATATACTGTGACTTTAAGCATTTGGATCCCCAACTATCTGAAATTAAACTGTTCAAATCTATCAACGGAAATAAATATTCAAAGCAAGCAGTGCAGCAACACATAATTTATTTGAATTAACTAAAAACAAAACCTCTGCAAAATTTGCATTCTTAACTGAAACAACCAAAAGAAAAAGTAAGCAGCTTACAATATGATCAACGGCCGAAGAAATACAAACGGGACCAGAGGGCGGGAGATGAACTATAGCACGCGAGCTTCAATTGCAAACGGCTAATTGCAATGGCCGTGAAAGTAACTTCACGAATGAGTTCCGTGGTTGAGGACGAGAGCCATATCGATGGTTGATAGTTTCAAATGGCTGGCGAATTTAATTTTTGATTCGGAGTTGAGCTTCTGCAACTGAGCCTCATTGGAAATCATTTTGTTTAAATTCATAACCCTAACCTAACCATTAACTAACCCGAGTTACGCTATTCAATTTATAAAATAAAATAAACGAAAATTAGTATACATGTAGAATGATCAAATTGGGTTTTGCAGGCATATTTCACTTAATACGTGGAACCCTTGGATGCGTTGGAGGCATGTATCCCCCGGGCTACAATCCTATTTGCCGGTTCGCTCGGGCAATTTTAATAAAAAAGAGAGAGAAAGAATAAGAGGGGGGGGGGGGGAAAGGCACGACTGGCTGAGCACTTTTAAAAAATGAGGAGAGAGGGAGAAAATGTAGAACGCTTTTAAGAAGAGGAGTAAGAGAAAAATTTGTGTATGTACTAAATTATTTAAATAATAAAAATGAGTATTTATTATATTATCCATTTGAAATTGAGTATTTAGTTCATGCCCATATAAAAAAAGGGAGAGTCTCGTATGCAAACACCATGTTGTGTATGATATCTATCAATATCGACACGTGTCAATCACTATGTTCATGTCCCCTGATATGTTAGTTACATTGTTTTGTTTCTTTTTTATTTCCTACACACTATTTACTTTTGCAGCTTTGCAGCCACTTTTCAGACACCCCCTACCCAAACCCCCACCCCCACCCCCAACTCCCACCCCCAGGTCCTTGAGAAAGTACTATTAGTTTAATTGTACTAGGTCATAAGTACTACTAGTTTTAATTGTACTAGGGTCATACCCGCGCGATGTGTAATTAAATTATCATCCAAATCAAATGATGTTATATATATATAAATATATCTATCGTGTTTTGTAGATGTTAAAAACCGTATTTTAAAGATCAACACTAATTTTCTATGTAATTCACAAGTCAATAATGAAATAGTTTTTTTTTTTATTTCATTATATTACTAATAAAATTTGAAGAGCCTTGTATTACAAAATCTATTTATAATTTGAAGAAGCCCTAATCACCTATAAATACAATCCATTAGCCAAAAGAATTATAAAAAAATTAAAGGAACCTCAAGTTATACAAATACAATAAAATCCTCAAATTTAATTTGTGAAACCTTCAAATGTGCCACCTCCCAGCTTCGTCCCAACTCTCTAACACTTACGCCGCATATTAAACCACATTTTTCGCCATTAATTTAAAAGTTTCTCAAATAATAGAGCTTATTTTGTTTGATTATATGTGCTATAATTTGAAGAAGATTCCATATGTTTACTATTCCTTAATCTGATTAGCGGCGCCTCGTTGATGCTATATTCCATGGCTGACTTGAAGATTATATGTGAACAATGTTTTCAAGATTCTAGGCCAATATCTAAACTACGTGAAGAAATAATGGTTAGAATTGAAGATACATGCCAATCTTTATAAGTGAATTGAAATAAATTTGCACATAGTATTTGTTTATAAATGCAAAAGGATTGTGATAAATAATTGAAGAGTGAATTTGTTTTTATCTATCATGTTGAAGTAGAAAGCCATGGCCATAAATTGCTTATCCTCCTCCACACTTAAGAAAAGGGAGAGGTGCCAGAACAACATAGCCCAACATAAAACGTACTTTTATATCCAAAAATAAAACAACGAAATATGAGTACAGAATGGAAGTCCCCATTAGCTTTTTAATTCAGCATTTATATACGCATTGTATTATACCATCAATTTAAACCCTTGTATAATAACCACTTATCGAGCAGATTTTTGGATGTACTATATGTTTTGGTGGGAAAATGGTAAGTTTGTAATATATTGCAACTATTCAGCTTTTAGATATTGTAATAGATATGTTTAACACTTGTATTTTGTTTTCATATACTCCCTCCGTCCACCAAGTCTGTGCATTTATTACCGCATTCGTCCGTCCACAACCTATGTGCATAGCTATTTTTGAACGTAGAACCCACATCACTTTATCAATCAAAACACTACTTTATCAATTAAATTATCATTTTATTCAACCAAAACATCACTTTATCAACCAAAAAGTGAAACCCAAAGTATCACTTTATTCACCAATCATTACAAAAATTAAAAACCGTACCGAAAGATTCTATGCACACATTTAGTGGACGGAGGGAGTAGTAATATAATGGCTATGAATTTTTTTATCTGACTATACAATTAAAATTATGGTTTGAAAGTTATTTCGACAGTTGTTAGGTAAAGTGTGTAATTGTATACGTAGTTCTCAAGTAGTATTCCCTCTGTCCATAACCTTTGCATAAAGAATATTTCGGTAGGGTTTTCAATTTTTATAATGAGTTGTGTAAAATTGATATTTGGGTTCGACCTAATGTCTGGGTGAACATCGTAGTGTACTTAATAAAATATGATTTTATTACCATGACAGGAATTTAGTTCGATTAGTCGATAATGTGGTCGAACTGTTGGGCATCCCAGTTTAAATAGTGAAAATGCATTTTGGATGACGATGACCTTAATTTGGTCGAATTGGTCGGCAACCAGGGATCCTCGAGGAATTCGTGAAACATGAAGTTTAGTAATTGAATAGTCGATCCTAAATTAGTGGATTAGTGAAAATGAAAATGAAATTTGGTTGAGCAGTCGGCAGTGGCGACTCTGGGATTTATAATTTAGGGGTGCGAGAAGTAATTATATAACATTAATAGTACCATATTATAATAATGTAAATAAAAATAAAAAAATTACAAATAAATGTAACTTAATTTTCGACGATGTGCCGTTACCTAAAAGCAATTGATAGCATTGTCATTAGGAACTCGTAAGAAAACACATATCTCTCAGTTAAATTGACCAAACAATCATTGGAAAATTGATTTTTCATGCTATTTCGCAACTTATATTTGACATTATACACAAAATACTCACTCAACAGTTGCAGTAGTAACTTAACCGGAAGAATCCACACCAACTTGTTAAGCAAAAATACTAGTGGATAAGTCATATGTCTATTTGGCTAACATTAATAATATTTTAAAACTTATTCTAATTATTTAAAATGAATAAATATACATGAAATACACATTCACAAGTTCCGGTGACTTTATACGCATCCTAAATTATAAACGTCAAAGCAATTAAATCCCAAAAATACTTACCATCAACTTCCACAAGCTACCATGCATTTAGTAAGCTAACATTACCGATCAATGTAAACAAAACAAAAAAAAAGAAGAAGAAGAAGAAGAAGTGGACGACAAAAAACACAAACCATCCACTGCCTGCAACTACCATCAGTCTTAGTAGGCTAATATCCCCAATATATATACACAAAAACAGAGGATGACAGTTATCAGCAGGCTACCTTAAACTTACTAAGATGCCATGTCCAATATATGTAATAAAAATGGTAGGATTAGAGTTGTTTCGATAGCAACTACATATCAAGAGCATGAAGGAGACCATCTTTGGAAAGACCAACATCGTAGAACTGCGCACAATAGTCATGGCGGACTTCATTGCAATCACAGGGGTCAACATCTTCGGGATTGCATTGCGAGGCCAAGCATTCGATGTACTTAATTGCAAGAATCCTGCAATCATCCATTCTTGTCTGCTGCTTAAGGGGACAACCGGCCACAATTCAAGGAAAGAATTTACTATGAAGGTTGGCTCAATCTCTTTTGTAAACTTCAACATAAAAGGTATAGAATTTCTTAGGGGCAAGAACTCTGCCGCAACTACTTCCCAATTGTTGAACTCATAAAGTGAGTCATATACGACAATATTTTCTTCTACCATATCAATGTGATAAGGAGCCCAGTGGCAATTGAAGACATGTGCTATTCCATATATTTCAGCCGCATCAGACCAAGATAGGGTTTTCCACAGGGTAATGGCCCAAGACATATTGCAAGGCCTTTCGAGTTGCAACTAAAGCTAGAGAGTTCATGATTCGGTTTTGCAAAGCAAAATTCAACAATTTACATAAATCAAGGATGAGCTTAGGTGATGATTCATACTTCTATTCATAAATTTACTAAACAACAAATAAATCAGAACATGAAATTAATGAAGCAATATGCTTACCCAAAAAATACTTTCAACACAAGTCCAAATGACTCGAGAACTTATGTGGTGCCGCTTTAGCTTTCAACAACAATAGGTTCAGAAGCACGTCACATTGCTATAAAAAAGGCTAAGTTATTACACAAAGAAAATTATTCAGGCTGTTAAATAACAATGTTATTATCCTTTAATGTAATAGAGCTAATAAACAACAACACTATATTATTTTTCCATCTAAGCACAACCCATCACCCAACTTGATGTTAGGTTGGTATATGATGCGAATCCAATCGAGGCTCACTTCGTCCATAACACGCAAGGGTGTTGAGATTCTCCTGTACCTATTCAAAAAAGTAAATACGTAAGCATCCACAATGAATTAAATGTGTAGATTCCATTGAATTAAGGTAAGAAGGATCACTTTAATACTGAGGTAAATGAAGTAATTGAACTTTAATTACGTTATGCCTTCTTTTGCATCCATATACCAATGCAAAATTTCTTTAACAAATCATCAGAATACTTCTTCGTGTGGTTATATAGCCGGGCTGCCGAAGTAACAGATTTATCTTTCTTAATAGAACTTGAATATGCATTTAGATCGCCTATTTCACATAAAGAATTCACTTCCTCCACAAATGTCAATTGCTGCCTATCGGACTTCGCCTCGTTTATAGCCCTCAGTCCAGGATCTTCAGAGGACATGCTACTCTCATAGCTTGACGGTGATGTTTCTACTGAATATTCATGAGGTTCCTCAGGTAGTACCGTGCCTATGGCATCATAAGTAGGGTAAACTTCGTCTATCCATGAGCTTTCAAAATCAGGCAAATTCCACAACGTTTCAGTTTCACTGTATTGTGAAGCAGAGGGCCCTTTGCTTTCACTGCTACACCCATAAACCTCAGGAAAGATGTTTTCCAAGTCAATATCATTAGATATGATTTTGTTGCTAAAACACAACTCAGACCCCATCACCAAATTTGCATTCCAAGAGAGTATGGCGTGCAATTTGTATTACAATCAATTTCATTCAAATAATAATTAATACAACATATCGACCATAACATAATCATGATTAATAAAACATATTTATATACCGAGTTGCTTGAGAGTGTATGAAACGTAGAGAAGGGTATATACCTGTGGGGAGCCGTCCACCTGTGCAAATAAATCTGGTAACAGATCGCTGCCTATAGACGAAGGCCGCACCACCAGAGATTTCAAGTTTTTTGATGCCTAAATGAAGGACGAATGAGACGAAGGAGGCACTTCAATCGAACTATTAGGAATATCAATATTGTCCGACCGTTGCACATCATCAAGTGTGGGTGGAGGGGTGTTTCTCTTTGGAACCACTTCAACTTCTGATTCGTTCTCGCTATATATAAGCTTGTGCTTCACACGTTTAGCATTGGGGAGGATGACCATACATTCTCCTCAATCATAGCATATACAAATATAGAAAAAGGAAATCGGGACTTCCTTATTAATCCTTCCTCGTAATCAGTGGAGATGAAATCCACCTACCATTGAATAGTAAAACAATCAACCATTGTAAATAACCACAACTACAACTTAAATTAATTCAATAAATTATGGAAATACCAGATTACAAAATAATACACCTTCCTAAATTCTACGACAGAATTCAAGTGCTTTTCAAGTATTTTGTACAACACCTTCTAGCCACGACCACCCAAAAAGTTGAGGTTGATTTTGTAAGCCACTTATGTTCACATATGATGTAATGCTTCCAATTTGAGGAAAGATTTCTATGACCCAAACTTTAATGGCCAATGCAAATCCTATTATGTCAACAGAAATATTACTTCGTCCCTCAAGTGGAATATCTAACATGCTCTTGGCTTTATAAAAATGTGATATGAAGTACTCGTAGGATAACCGTCCCCTGAGGAATGAGTTGAATTGCTCTGTTTCATCACACAGATTTATATAGCGCGGATCAATGACGTGCTTACAATAGCGGTTACCAACAAGTACACCATATATAAATAAGCAGAGACCTACTTTCAAGGCATCGTCACCACTGTCATTTGTAGCTGCACATGCCTCTATAAATTTGTCATCTATGTCTTTAACATAGATTGATCCCTTTCGACCAATGATCTACTACTTCAAGTTTAAATTTCCATGGATGTTTGTCGGATGGCCAAACGAGAAACTCATGATTGCGATGAACTCTTTCGGGCCAAAATGCGCCTCCACTCCCTTGTAGTTGAACGTCATCACAGTTTCTTTAGGTGTTGCAACATTAAGGTAGTGTAAAATAAAATATATAACGGGTCACTGGAGTATAATATCGGGGAACTCCTGGTAAGCTATGAAGCATGTACCTGCAATTTTTTTTTCAGGTTTCTCACATCTAGTTTAGCCATCGGTAGGTCTATCACCCTCTTCGGTGATGACCTGCCATGCATTGCTACATGACACTTACTGAGAGTTGGACTTCTAAGAATGACTACAAAACAATAATTTAATACATTCCCAAAATAGAACAAAAGATAAATTTATAAACTTACGGCGTTCATTCAATACATAGCTTCCACAAAGGAAGAAACATTGTATAGATATTATTTGTTATGATGATGTCCTCATGTACATCATTCATAACTTCATCTTTCAATTCAGAATGTAACTGACTTTAAAAAAAAAAAAAAAAAAAAAAGAAAAGAAGCTCATGGAAACCAAGGTGCACTTACTTAAGCACCTAATAAATACAAAAACAACAATTAATTTTAACTGGACAACTTCAATATAGAATTCATGTTAGGAGTCACTTATCTCAGATTTTAGATACTTCAATCATACTTATGCCACTGTTTTTTAATAAGGCTCAAACTAATTCATAATGCAAAAATTCGCATGACTTCTCTGCCTACATAAGCTCATTTTGATAACATATGAAGACTCATCGAAGAAACGGTTATATTTAATGAAGGGACAGAATACAGAATAGTCACTTAACTTAGTAAAAATTAAAAAGTATTGTAGTCACTAACATAAAAACATATAAATTGTAGTCATTTTCAATTTGTTGAGACAAAATTACCCTTTCAACCTAAAAAATAAAAATCTAATAAATTACATATCGTAAAAAATATTGACAAAACCCTACCCCACGTCCCCACCTACGAACCGCCACTCAAGTGGAGCGACCTTCTCTGTCGTCGTTGTCGATCGAGTTGCCAGAGTTGTAGCCCAGTCGCCGTCGATCGAGACACCATCTTTACCGAATGAGCAAAAATATCCGGTGGCCAATCGGAGAAGAAAGCAATCGAGCTGTTGTTTCACAATATTTCTAAAAACTGAGCCTCCGGCGTTGTTGCTCAGTCACCGTCGATCGGGTCACCTTCATCCGCATTCTAGGCCCCAAACTTCAGGCGACCATCTTCGTCAAGAGTTGTCCCATGAAGATTCTTGTGCGTCCTTGTTTCGTTAAGCCATAAAAGCTCATCATTTACGGTCTCCATCTTCCGGCGAGTGTACAGTTGAAGCCGATGGGGACTCGTTATCCCACACATTTTCAATCGAAGGGGAAGGGCTCGAATGAATGCATTTATGCGATTCGAACTAATCGAGCCATGACAGATTGCTCACATTGGAGAGAGGATCAATCTAGCATATCAAGGCTCGATCGGGGTCAATATACTCGATTGATCCCTATAAAAAATAGCCCGTGTGTCATCTCCTCTTGATGCAACAACGTGTTATTATTTGGAGATGATGCAGCAACATTTTGAATGAAAGAAAAATAGATGATGCGGCAACGTGTTGGTTTGATTTGCTGATACCACAACTTGTAGCACGAAAGGTGTTCGAAGAAATGCCTGACAAAAAAGAAAAATAATGCAACATTTTAATTTCATGACTCGAATGGCAATGTTCATGGCTCGATCAAGCTAGTATGACCAGACAGTGCTCGATCGAGCCAGTTTAGAAATAGGTGCTCGATCGAGGTCCGCTATGCTTGATTGACACATTACGTTGATGATCATTCTCGATCGAACCAACATCTACTCGATCAAGCATTATATATCTCGATCGAGCCCAAACACGGATATGGAACATCTGTTGAACAATACAGCCGCCATCCACCATTTTTTTGAAACGCGTGAACAATATCTTCAAACTCTAACAATACCTTTCAGTGAAGGTTGCCGGAAAATAATATCGATTAATACCGAAAACTTAAGGAAGTTAGCGACGGAAGTTGACTCGCCGTCAACGATTAGCGTTGATTCGCCAAAGATTGAGTCTGCAAGTTTTTTTATCGCAGATTGACGCAGGTTTGATGTATCTATCGTGATTATGTGATATATACGAATCATATGAAAGTTCATGATGAAAGTAGACTCGCCGTCGACAATTAGCGTTGATTTGCCGGAGATGGAGTCTGCAAATTTTTTTGATTGCAGACGCAGGTTTCACATATCTATGGTGAGAATGTAATATATATGTGATATATACGAAAATATAACTAATTTTGAAAGTTATGGTTTTCTTAATTAAAAAAAATGAAATTTAAATAAAAAGGGCAATTTTGTCTCAACACGTTGAAAGTTGCTAGAATTTATATGTTTTTAAGTTAGTGCCTAGTATTTCTTTTTTGTTAAGTTAAGTGGTTATTTTTTTACCATTATCACTTTAATGAAATTTAACAAAACTCCTGCTAATCCACTCAATGCAACATATATTTTGTTAATATGGAAAGAAGACTATACACCTACACACACACACCCGGGGTGATTCGAACTCCCGACCTCTTGGATCAGAGGGGAAGCTTCTTACCAGCTGAGCTGCGTTTCGTTGTCCCCTTTCATTTTTGGCTTCACAAAGCTACTTCAACATATCAACAACAAAAATGGCCCACAATTTATACAGATTTCCTAGGTCAAATGTGAAAAAGAGAGAAATACAATTTCTTTTTTCCATCAAAGCTAAAGTAGACCATAAAAAATGATTTTCCATTACAAGGTTGGGCAACTTGGAAGAAAAATCTAACAATTACAGGGTTGATCTACCTTAAAATAAATTTTTAACCATAAAAAGCCAAAATTGTACTAAATTAAACGGAAACGACAAGATACAACTAACAAAACACACAAACATGAATACTAGCTTCTTGGGAAGAAACAAACCTTCTTCGTACATCTGTTGCGTTTTATTGTTTCTACCATCATAGCTCTCACCCATTATGCAAATTTCCTTCACACAGCCACAACCATGGACGAGCTAAGCCTCCAGCCCTAAGCATGCTTTGATAGAAGTAAAACCAAACCCAACAATTCCACTACACAAAATGCATAATGGTTCAGATGACGAGGCCGATAATACATTCATTTCCCCTTTTATTTTTCCCAAATAATTATTTCACTAAACTGTCTTGTCGTTGTTGTTGCCGCATGTAAGAGGTTTAAGCTTAATTTCACAACTTAATTAAGCTCTCTAATTACTAGTCTGTGTCTACAGTTCCTCAACCTACACACATCCCCTTCTTAACCGTTAATTTAATTTGATAATTATTAGGATCAAAACCCTAACAAGCGATCGAATTGTCGATCAATGAACAAAGAGAGGTCCGGCGCCTCGAACACGAGGTCGGCGGAAGGAAGAACAGCCGGCGCCTTTGACGTAAAGGTCGTCGGTGGAAGAAAAGCTGAACGCGGAACTCGTCCGTCGGCAGCCGTGGATAGACGTTCGATGGTTACGAACGCAGAATACCAAACTAGGGTAAAGATATATTTCTTATTACTTCTTGAATGAATCCTTTCGTTGGTTACAAGGATATATATATATAGGACTAGGATATCTCCTAATATAAGGAAAAGATATGCCAAGATGATTATGAATCTAAACAAATAAATATAAAAGATATTATCCTAAATTAAGTGATACTATCGTATCAATAAGCCCTTTCATTAAAAATAAAAATTTATTCAATAAAACTAATAAGCCCAAGAACTAAAAGGACTTCAAGCCTTCAAGGCCCAAACCAAACAAAAAAAAAGGTAATTCTAAACACAACCCCCATTTTACTCCCCACAGCCCCTATTATTTTAAAAATAATAAAAATAATAATAGATTTACAATATTAACCCCATAACCCCCAATTAGTTTTCTAATTCATCTATGTTTGCTCGGGTAGTCTATATAACATTTATCGAAGAATTTATAATCCATCTTCTCCAAGTGCAGCAGACGAATTATAGTAAATTGTAATTCACACTTGATTCCACATTAAAGGTACATAACCACCTTGAATAATCCCAAATTCTCATTATATATTAATGATGAGTAATGATTTCCTCTTTGATGAGGGCTTTCTTGAAATTGGTGACTACATCGGCGAGGAGGTTTAATCGCGCAACTCCACCGCTGCAGCGACTTGGAAGGCATCAATAAAAAAAAGTATTCTAAGCACCTAGTATTAATGAAGTTAATCGGAAAAAAAAGAAAAAAAGAATTGAGTTAGAGATGATGACGACCACTAAGAACATGTGAGGTGTTTTGGGGGGCTATGCATTCTATGCTCATGAAATCTAATCTTTTTTGGAAATTTTAATTTCGGGGGCTGTGGGTTAAGATTGTAAAAATTTATTATTATTTATATTATTTTTAAAATATTGGGGGTTGTGGGGAGTAAAATGGGGGTTGTGTTTAGAATTACCCAAAAAAAAACACAGAATGCAAATTCAAGTTAATTCAATAATTCGCCATATACACATTTAATTTTTATAATTTTTAATTTTTACTAGCAAAGAACACGCGCGTTGCACGTGAATACGTGAGTTTTTATACTTTTTTTTATAAAATAAGAATATATTCAATGAATTATTAATTTGCTAAACGTAAAAATAAAATAATAAGTAGATACCAAGCATGAAAGACATAAAAATGAAATCAAGTAAAAATTATAACCATTTATGTTTTGTTGTTTTGTTAAAAAAAATGCTATTGTTAATAAGTATAAATGTTTTGAAATATAAATCTATATTCACATTATTTTCTTGTTTGATTTTGATGGATGTCGATCATTTTTTCCATTTGTTTTTCGAGATAAACTTGTCCAATGTCTCATCATCATCACCAAGAATATCAGTACAATCTTCAAACTTTTTTTTTTCATTATTCTTCTTTCCCTTTCTCTTGTCCTTCATCATGTTGCAACTCTATATTAGATTTTTCTTTTCTTCTTAATTTTTTTGTATTTCAAATAATTTTAATACCTTATATTGTCACCTTTTATTTTGGGAGTTATCGTGCACTTTTCCTAAGACAATTTGAAAAGTGATCAATTTGTTTAGAATTTAATTGTAGTGAAATTCGTATGTATGATGTTACTTTGTACTCCCTCCAATATAATTTAAATTCTAAAACTTTAAATTATGCATCCACTCAATATAATTTAAATTCTCAAACTTTAAATTGTCATAACTTGATCATTTGTTATTGGATTTTTATAATTTATATCAAATTAAAAGTCTTGATACGATTTTTCATTTAAGATCAAACATCAATATGTTTTTATGCATCTATGATGCTCTGGTTTTAAAATATGCCTAAATACATAAACAACACTACATCTCTACGCACAATACACTTTATACACTAATCACTCTCGTCTTAAATCTCATGCCAAAAATAAAGGGGTCGATCATAGCGAGACGGAGGGAGTAATAAATATAAATATAACAATGTGATAATGAAGATAAAATAAAATCTGATATTACATTAGTGTCTTAAGTTAAATTGTATACCAGCTATATAATAGGCAACTCAAATTTTGTAAAATAAAATACTTTTATAATATGTATAGATATATATACTCGTTCCATATTTGAAATACGATATACTTACTATATTCAAACGTAAAAGAAAAAATTATTTAAAAAGTTATTTTTAGATTCATCATCAAGACGCTCGAAAATGTTTTAAAAAAATGCTGAAAAAAAATGCATCAACTTAAAAAGACCGGAGGCAATACAAGGCAAAGTTCATCCCATCTACATTATCTTATGCTAGAAATGCTCCAATGCCCACCGTGGGCACACTTAATGTGTCCACCGGTGATGTGGCAATGCCACGTCGACAATCTTTCTCATTAAGATTTGGTAGGTTTAGTTTTTTATAATAAAATTTAATTAATTTTGGTATATCTTTTATTAATTTCTTTATTTATGTCAATGTCACATCATACGTGGGCACATTAAGCGTGCCCACGGTGGAGCATTGGAGTATCAAATTACACAATGAATATGTTACTTTTTATACTTTTTTTTATAAAAATAAAACAAAGATAGATATTCTATGAATTATTAATTTGTTAAGCGTAAAAATAAAATAATGAATAGATACCAAGCATTAAAGGCATGCAATCAAGTAAAACTATAACCATTTTTCTTTTGGGCTGATTTTTTCCCCTAACCTTAACCTTGTCGGTTTTGGGCTAGCCCACCGGGCCATAGAATTCACAAAAATAATTTTGACCCCGTATAAACATAAAAATAAAGCATTGTTTCAACACATATTTGTATAAACTAAATAAATAATTTCGTAAAATATTGAGAATTCAATAAGCATATTTCCCAAATATTCATATTTATTTTAATTTTCACCAAGTGTTGAAAGAAAAATGTATAGAATTTAAAATAATTATAGTAACTTGTGCATATAATTCTAACAATTTTAGCCTGGCGACTTATTCTAAGATGGAATTAATGTTATTCCTAATAGGCAGAATTTTCTAAATGAGTTTATAAATTAATTTCCCTATATTTTTTTTAAATATGTGATTGTGAGATGCTTTAGATGTTGGATGTATTATTTGGAATAAATATCTAAAGTGTTTAGAAAATATAGGAGTAATATCTTTTTTATTAATGTATTACTATGCATGTGCTAAAGTAAATTATAATTAATTTATGCAAACTAATTGTATCATGACCAAAATCATGTTATGTTTGGCGGCATTGGAAGATTAAAATGATATGTGATGTATATAGTTAACTTTCATGTTAATATTTAAATCCTTTTAGAATCATAAAAGAAAAAAGTGTTTCTTACCTCTCATTTGTGTCCGTGTTAAATACTTTAGAAATATTATGGTTCTTAATAAGTACAGTAAATTTTTATTACTTAAAAGTTTTACTTCAATATAATTTAATATATGTATTTAATATGTATAAACTTAAATATGTGATAGTAGACCTGCCCACGGTTCAGGGCCCGGCGGTTTAGGGCTAGGCCCGCCGGGCCCCGGTTCGAAAACCTCCGACCCTAGCCCGAACTGCGGGTAGGGATGCCGGTTCCGGGCCGGGCTTTTAGCCCGCCGGTTCAGGGCCGATTAAAAACCCGCAGGCTCGGGCTGAAACCGGCGGACCGCGAGAAGGGGCCGGGCGGCGCGACCGCGCGCTGGGTCGCGCGGTCTAGCACAAAGTTTGTGCATAGGCCCGCGACCGGACCCCTTCTCTGAAGCGGTCGCGCTGCCAGCCCGTTTCTTGCCGGCTCTCATTCCATTTTCGACCCGTTCTTCCTCGTTCGAGCTCCAATTCACCTAAAATCCATAACTTCCATCCTAATTGACATGTAAAAACCATGTTTGATCAAAAGGACTTTGTATTAATAAATGTGAAAAAATTATAACTTATCACTTGTGTTGTAGTCTTCTAATTCTTCTACCTTACAAAGTTACAATTACATAAATATTTTTTCTTCACAACACACTAATTACTCTATTTTACATTTGAAAAGAGGAAAAATATAACAATAAAAGACTTGAGCTCAATTTAATTTCTAAAATTGAGTTGCCTACGTATCCTCATAATTATAGAGGAATCAAAGTCGACGTAGTTCTTTTTACAACACCACGTTAACTACTCCACACCCGATGCCGATCGATCTGTCTCGGTGAAGGCTTCATCTTCGCTCTCATTCCGATCATCCCATTCCGGTTCTTGAGCTCTAAGGTCGGCCCTACACCAATCATCAAGCAACATGGTAGCTTCAATGTTTGCCGGCTTCATTGTTGATCTTCTTTGATCTAGCATAAGACCTCCGGTGCTAAAGGCTTGTTCAACGGATACGGTGGATGCCGGGACGGCAAATAACTCCTTCGCCATCATGGAGAGTATTGGGTACTCCACTCTCTTCGACCACCATTTCAACACGTCGATCGACGGACCACTATCTTCAACACCAAAAACAAACGAGTTTGCAAAAATATATCCAATTCACTATTACCTTGGCTCCTTGGATTATCATAGGTTCTATTTTGGTACATTCCTTGCATTTGTCTAACTAAAGGATCCATTGAGTCCATAGCAAAGGGAAAATCAAATGAAGGCATCATAGTATAAGAAGAAGAAATCTCCGTATTATCTTCATTACTACCATACTTTCTCCTATATTCATCAAAAAGTTCTAGCAAAGTCCTATGTAGATCATCCTTCATATCTTGCACATTAGGAAGATCAAAAAATATTTGTTCACCATCAATTATAACATTACTAAAGTCCATTTGCAAAAAAGCATCATAATAAATTTGTAGCATTTGACAAACACCTTCATATCTCCATTTAGGATCCAAACATTTAGCAATCAAGAAAACTTTCGGAATCTCCCTAAAATACTTTAGCCATTTTTGAACCATAAAATAAATCACACCTTGCAAGTTTGGCCTAGTAAAACAAGCCTTAAAAGACGTGGCAATATACATGCAATGTTCCAACACTTTAACGGAAGTACAATAATAAACACCCGATAATTGTTTAGTAGCCATATGAAAAACCTTCAATAATCCATATAAATCATAACATGCATCCCAATGACTCTCATTAAGAACTAATTGAGTCATGGAAAATTCTTTCCTAAAAAAATCACATAAATGACCCTTATACTCCATCGTACTATTAAGCATCTCATAAGTAGAATTCCAACGATGAGATACATCGGCTTTGAAACATGTATAAACAATATTCTTTGAACGACAATATTTTTGCCATTTTTTCCCCAATGTTTTTGATTTATGCAAATATTTAACGGCATTTTTAATAGGAACAACGGACTCTTGAAAAATCTCAAGCGCATCTTGGACACATAAATTTAAAATATGACAAATGCATCTAGAATGAAAATATTTTCCATCAAAAGATGGTGCACATACTTCAATGAGTTGAGGAATACTAGCCGTGTTCGCCGTTGCATTATCAAAACCAACCGAAAAAACCTTATTAATCAAACCATATTCATTTAAAACGGTGATAATAATCAAAGCAATATTTTGAGCCGTGTGAGGCTCTTCAAACTCCCTAAATGCAATCAAACGTTTTTGCAAAGTCCATTTTGCATCAATCCAATGACATGTAATTCCCATATAACTAGCCCTATTATATGCATCGGTCCAAACATCGGCACAAATAGAAACTTTATGACCCAAACGTTGTAAATATTTCATCAAATCTTTTTGTTTTTCCATGCATTGACGCCTAATCCTCTTAAGCATTTGAGTTCTAGCAACTTTACTAGCATTGGGACCTAAACCTTCTTTATAGGATGCTTCATATGTTATTCTATCGGCATAATTAAAAGGTTGTTTCTCCATAGCACAATATCTAGCACATGCATCTTCGTATCGAGCTTTATCAAATTTAAATAAATAGGGCGTACCCGTCTCCGAAGATGAAGTGGCACCTCGAATTTGAGTTTGAGAAGTAGACATTCCGAACTCACTCGGATGCGTGCTCTCCATGTGCCTATTGAGCGTGCCATAGCCTCCCTTTTCGATCCATTTGTATTGCTTCGTGCAATAGTTGCAATATGCCAAGTATCTCTTTCGACCATCGGAGAGAGGAGGTTGGCCTTCACGTACCGGAGCCAACACTTTTTTAAAGTGTTTCTTAAAGATGTCGGACTTGGGTTCCTTGTAAGCATTTGTTGGGGAAGATTGGTTTAGCCCGTCATCTTCGTGCTCTTCATCGTCGTTCGAGCCATGAAATTCGAATCCTTGGCTTTCCATCGTATTAACCATGTCCTCAAATTGCTCATCTTCTTCGGCTTGAAGTCGTTCGGTAACTTGCCTTGAGATTTCCTCCGCCACTTCCGCCCTTCTTGACCTTTGAGATTTTCGGCCTTCTTGCTCATCACCAACGAGCTTGCCCTTGCCCTTGTTTCCTTGTGATTGTTTTGAGGAAGACATTGTGTATGTGTGTGTAGTTATGAAAGTGAGAGTGAGTGTGTGCAAGATGTGAGAGTGAAAGCTTGAGAGTTGAGAGTTGAGAATAAAAATGAATGAGAATGAGAGTGAGAGTGAGAGCTTGTGTGCTTCAAACTTAAGAAGTTGAGAGTTGAGAGATGAGTGATTTAGAGTGAAAATTAAAGCTTGAGAGTTGAGAGATTGTAGTGAAATGGTGTTTGAATGATGAATGATATATAGGATTTGGATGAGGAGTGGAGTGGAGGAGGGCCTCAAACGGCTAGGAGCCGTTGCAAAGCAGCCCCCACCACCCCCAGCCACCAGCCGCTGCAGCTGCTGCTCTGTTTCCTCCCGTTGGGCCCGCCGGTCTGGGCCAGGCCCGTCGGTCCTGAGCGGCCCGTCGGGCCCCAACGGCTAGCATCCTAGCCCGATTACTAAGCATCGGCCCGCCGGGCCTGGACCGTCGGTTAACCGACGGGTTCGGGCCCGAATTTATCCGACCCTAGCCCGGCCCTAGTATAGTCGGTCCCGGTTCAGGGCCGAGCCCGTTGACCTGCGGGCCGGGCCAAGCCCGTTGACCGGCGGGCCGGGCTCGGTTAAAACCGACGGGCCCGAAAGCCCGAGCACGTCTATGTGATAGCAACAAAAAAAAAAATGTGATAGCAACAACACTAATAATAATAATAATAATAATAATAATAATAAGCAATGTGATATGGTTGTGCGCTTTTTAATAAAGTATCATAATTGATAAGATTTTTTTCACTTTAACTAATGAGTATTATTAATTTCAAGAAATGAAATATACTTTCCTAAATAGTATATTTTAAACGTATAAGCTATTTTCTTTTGAATGTTTTGTATAGTATAATTTGTGAATATAAATATTTTTTGCGGATAAATGTTAACCATAAAGTAGTTATAGAAAATAGACTCTTAAATATGGTAATCAATTATAGGTGTTAATTTGTAATGAATTCTTGTAGATATTATTACCTTTAATTTGAGATTTATCATGATATATTAGATTACATTATTACCCTTAATTAAAAATCTAATATAAGGATATTTTAGGTAATGTATATTTTGCCACAAGACTCTTTTTTATATAGGTATAGATTGATACACATTTAAATTTTATAACTTCATTCCAAACATGCAAAATTAAAGGCTATAGCATTTTTTTATCCATCAACTTAGGAGCGATTCGGAATAATTCGAATACTTTAACATCGATAAACTTTAATATCGTACAAATTAGCGTCACCAAAACCACACATCATGTAATGCGAACAAACACTATAAAATTTATAGAAAACTTACTTAATTAATGAGGTCCCCATTTATATTATTCAATAATCGCTAATCTTAAACATGGTGGTACCTTATTGTAAATTTACTTCTACTTCGGTGGAAATTACATTCCTCAGTCTCATCAAACTACATTTGCCTATTTAGAGAACATATGTTTCACCATAAAAAAAATAACAAAATTCCTACAGCAGCCATCGAATTTACAATATTCCAATTCGTAGCGTATCACTAAATAACCATTACGTAGCAACCATATATACAAATAAGTTCACGTTTATTTATAGAGTTTAACAATGTCAAATGAGTTTTCACTTACCTATTTTGAATTAATTAGTATATTCGTTTTGCATAATGATTAGCCGGAATATTTTCACTAAGCCTAAGAAGTCCCCTATATCTATACAAGTACTACCATATGTTAAAAATTAATCACGCTATATTTGTATAATTACGTATATAAGCATTTTTTTAACAACTATTTGTTCACATAATTACTGGACAAAATATTCGACTAAATTAAATTATGATTGAATTTCTTACTTTATATCATGTTATATCCCTATGTAATTCTAAATATGACATGAAAACACACACGCGCACACACACACACAAATACGATTTTCGTCTCACTTCAATAGGCTTGTTTCGTTTCGCACATAGAGACTTTAGTTAGAGATAAAGTTTAGTGTTTAAACATTTAATGTCAATTTTATTATTTTCACACTAGAGCATCATAAATATATGATAACTTATCGATTTTTGATCTTAAATGAAAGAGTGTATAAATTATAAACACCTTCACTTGGTATAAAAATCATATAAATCGGTGAATAAACAAGTGAGTTATAGTAGTAATTTAAACTTTAGAGTTTTAATTATATTGACATAAGTACACGATATAGAAATTCCATACAAATTGATTTTTATATATATATATATATATATATATATATATATATATATATCTTAAAGATATACGATAAACAAATTCCATACAAATTGATTTTATAAGATTGGTTAAGATCGGCCATTACATAAAAATAATATAATTAATCAAATTTCAGAACAAAATACAACTATTTACAACTCGAACTTAAAAAATTCATGGAGCATAATACAAATTAATTAAAGAACAAGATTAAAGTTGCAATTATTAAAATGAATGTGATATTAATAATAATTTTCCTCTGATATCCATCAAACTTCTTCTCCGACCAATCCCAGAGAATCTCCGGCGCAGAATCAACATATGCCGGTGGCCCTCACTTCCTTCCAAGTACCCCTCATTTCTTCCTCCATTTTTTCAACTTTACGGCCATATACCTTTACCAAGGCGCTGTCAATGGTCACCGCTTCTTCTGGTGGCGGCGCATTCACCACGCTCAAAGAGAGAGTCTCCTTCGATAAAGAAATCAAGAAATCCAAATTCATCGCCATTGCCGCGCCTATCTCTGATGAGCGCTCCGCTTTTTCCTTCCTTTCCGAGGTCAATTCAATCAACCCCTGATCTCATTCTCAGTTTAATTTCTACTGCCCCATTTGGGGTTTTGTCGCCGAGATGATTATTTATTTATTTATTTTCATTTCTATGGGATTCTGCTGATCGATTAGGTTCGTGAACCCCGCGCCACTCACAATTGCTGGGCCTATAAGGTGATTGCACTTATTTATATCATCATCATTCATCAGCATCACCATCATCGCCATCATTAATCATAATCATCAGTACATTAATGTTGAAGTGCATTCATGTGTTTTAGCTTAGTGTTCCTTTGATGAGAGTAATGGCAATCTACACTCTGGATATGAAATGAATTAACAGGGAAAAGAAAATGACAAATCTTACATCAAGGAAATGGAAAAACTCTAAAAAATCCAAGCACTGCACTATAGATGGAAATGTAGCTCATGTGTAATGAATTGAGGCTTTGCTTGGATCTTTGGTCCTTGGTATCAGGTTGGAGATCAAATCCGGTGCAACGATGATGGCGAACCATCTGGAACTGCTGGCAAGCCAATACAATCGGCAATCGAGTCTTCAGGGATAGATAGAGTTATGGTGGTTGTTATCAGGTCTCAGTGTGTGTGTGTGTGTGTGTGTGTGTGATTATAATATGTCTATGTTTATATGCATTGTATCATACTCCCTCCATTTCGCTTAACTTGGCTCATTTGAATAGTGGCTTTTCTGGCACGCTTTTCCATGCTTCTTGATGATGGGTTTTAAAATAGATTTTTGAATAATTATTTTTTTTACGGGATACTACGACTGTCGTAGTATCCCGTAAAAAAAATAATTCTTCAAAAATCCATTTTAAAACTCATCATCAAGAAGCGTGGAAAACCGTGTCAGCACAAGCCAAAAAGTTTTGAGCCAAGTTAAGCGAAATGGAGGGAGTAATAAGTTTCATTCACTCTTGGTGTAGGTATTTTGGAGGAATCAAACTTGGCACTGGAGGATTAGTTAGAGCTTATGGAGGTGTAGCTTCAGAATGTTTGAGAAATGCTCCTACTTGCATTGTAAAATCCAAAGTAACCGATTTTCCAAAATCTATCTTCTTATTTGACTCTTACCAATCAGTTGTTTCTACAGTCAGTTGAGTTGATAATACTATTTATAGATTCATGCTTTCGATTTTGTATTTCATTTAGGATGGGATGAACGTTGCTCATGCATGAATAATCGAGCTTATTTTTCTTGGATGTAGGTCCCCATGGGATTGGAGGTCACATTCGATCTTTTGGGAGTTCTGTACCATCAAGTAAGTTGAGATCAATAAAGCTGCTGAATTCATGATATTACCATCTCTACTTAACATTGTTAGTTTCTGTAGTGATTAGAATTTAAACTACACACACTTAAATTCACTTTATAATTTCGCCTTCAAGTCTATGTAGCAAATCAGAACAGATTATATAATTATTTTTGATTCTCTAATCAATAAAAGATACTACTTTTTAGTAAAAGTGAAGTGACAAAGTTGCATCATGCTAATTATCTCCATCCCTCCTGCCTCCAATATACTACTCCAGTATTACTAAAATTAGTAGATGATTGAACATCACTGTTAACTTGCAGCTACAGTCTTTTCAAGCTGAGGACATCAAGCAGGATTATGATACTGGAAAAGATAATGTTACAATGGTGACTTTTAAAGTTGATTTTGATAAGGCAGAAAGTTTGGAAGAAGCTCTAAAGGCTAACTGTAGCCGTGATATTGTGTTCTACCGGCGCTGAACCCTACTGCCTTGGAACGATTCCAAAGCTATATTAAAAGGTGAAAACAAATTTTCGGGATGAGCCCTATAAAGTTCCATTTGTAACTATCTCTGACATTAGTGTTGATGAAAACATATTAAATTTGTTAGGGGTGTTTGTTTTACTTTTCTGATGTGATCTTCTCAATTGGCCTCTTAGATTACTACTTTATTCCATGGCCTCTGTGAATTAGATTTTTTTAGGTATGCATGATATAGGTTCATGTAAGAAACACACACACGGATCACACACACACACACACGCACGCATGCACACATACACACATGTTTGCAGAAAGCTCTTGTTGGACAGTGGTGAACGAAAAACACGAAATTAGGATATCTCATATCATTAATAATGTGGGCAGACGGAATACACAACAGTAAGTCAACCCTGGAAGAATCGAAACTGAAACAGACTAGATGAATAGCTAAGAGTGAATATGAGCAGAGTGAGAGCTAGCTCTCAAACAAATACAATAGAAGCCATATATATTGAAAAGGATGAAGTGATGCATATCCATAGACGTAGGCCTAGTTTGAAGGTGGCGACGAGAAGAAGGGGATGGAGGGAATTGTAGTCGGAATAGAAGGCATGCTTGGCATTGGTGGCAATGTGGGCTTTGGCAGTGTCGGAATGTTAGTCGGCAGAGTTGGCAGAGGGATGCTAGGAAGTGGTGGCAATGTGGCGGCTGGCATGGCTGGCAGTGTGGCCTTAGGGAGTGTTGGAATAGTTGTGCTGGGCAGCGGTGGCAGTGTGGTGGTCGGCATAGTTGGCAGAGGGGTGGTGCTGGGCAGTGGGGGCAGTGGGGCGGTTGGCATGGCTGGAAGAGTTGGCATTTGTGGCAAAGTGGCGGTTGGCATGGCGGGGAGTGGCGGCAGCGTGGCCTTCGGGAGTGATGGAATAGTCGGGAACCCCGGTGCAGAAGTTTGCATTAGGTGGCGTGCCGCCCATGTTGCATGGAGGCTTGAGAGTGAGATGATGACCATCAAAGAGAGAACGAGTTGGAAGTTGATGGGTGCCGCCATTGATGGATATATAGCTTTTGCTTCTGAGAGTATAAGTGGTGATTTGATTTGATATTGATTCTGGATTTCTATCAAACCTTTATATATAGAGGCTAAATTCATGAAGGAGGGCTGATTAGGTTACCTTCCATAGACAGGTATGCAATATTTATATTATTCTTTATATATTAGTTAAATTAAGCTCAACCATTTTCAGAAAAATGTGTGGTGATTTGGAGTTCATTTCCAAATTCCAACAACAAAGTACGTGTGGAGGTTCTCTGTACACCGGAAACTAGAGTCGGATGAATTGAATAATTGGTTCGTTACGTGAGAGATTATATTCTTTTTGTTTCCTTTTTGTTAATTATATAGGTACCTTATGTGGGGGTAAAAAAAAAAAAAAAAAAAAAAAAACAATCTTTTTGTTCTCTCTTTTTTCACCAATTATATATCTGATTATCTAATAGTCTTTCTTTAATGTGGTAATGACAAATCGATAAATCGATTTAGACAACTAATATTCATATGATCTAATGATTTTATAAAAGAAGCATTATTTTTATATCTAACAATACACACACACACATTACATATAATATAAAAGTGTACTATTTCATATAAAATTTCCATACATTTAATATAATATTTACGCCTAAAGTAATTAAATCAAGGAAAATATTCTTAATGACGTAAAGTATTTTGTAGTAGTATATACGGAGTATTTATTTTCCTATTTTTATTATAACAGTTCTCCAGTAATAAGCATCTTGATTTATATTTTTTTTCTCTCTTCCAATGAATTATCTATACTTCTATAAAAAGTGTTTTGTTTACAAAATTTAGTTTGCCTATTATATCCTTATTACAAATATGTACTTAATTATATCATCAGTAGAATAAAAATAAAAGCCGTATAATTATATTTACATTAGAATATAACTAAAGCCATAAATATGGATGTGCAATAAAGAATATAACATACATTCAATATATAACTAATCATAGATCTATTAACAATACTAAAGAGAGTTAAACCAAAAAATAAATTATTAAATTTTCAAACATATCTCTATTCATATAATTGTATATGTACTTTAAATTACGGAAATAAAATTAAAACAACTATCTATATATAAAATCACGGAAATAATGGAATATATTGGTTGATGTTTTCTATTATTCTTTGTTGTTTAATTTTGAAGATATATATTAGGTTGTTCTTTTGGAATATTTTAAACTATGGATCAAATACAAAATTAGCATTGTTAATAGATGATTAGTTATATTTTTATATTAAAAATGGCTAGAAAAATAGTACTCCCTCCGTCCTACTTATAAAAATCATTTTATTATCTTAATAGACTCGGATGAATAAAAAACGGCCCTTTATAAGTGGGACGGAGGGAGTACTCTATATTTCTATATTTTTATATGAGGGACAATTTTAACATTAAACATAAAAAAATTGGCTAGAAAAGCGGAGTAATATATTTTTATAAGAGTAGTTAAAAATGATTTTTTTTGTTGTCCAAAATGGCTATTTTAATTGTTGTGTATCATAGTTGGCACAGTCCAAAAGGAAAATCGCAAAAATATCAATGAATTAATAAGCATTAGTTCAATTACGTGGACCCCAAACATATCATGTTGAAGGAAGGAAAAAATTAGTAAAGAGGATTAAACCAACAAAAGTGGAAGAAAATGAAAAGTCAATGAAAAATATTAAGCCAATTCAAGTGCAAGAAAAAAAAAATTCAAATGCGAAACTGAAACTTAATGAAGAGCAAGGAAAGAGGAGATTAAAAATAACAAAAAAGAAGTTTGAAGATTGTATTGATATTCTAAGCGCGGATGATGAGACGTTGGACAAACTTGTGTGACTTGTGTCCAATAGCAAAAAGAGGGGGAAAAAAGTATTCTCCATCCATCAAAATTAAACAAGAAAATATTTTCAATGTGAATCCATATCAGTATATGGATTAATATTTTTATTATTATTAAATTATATTACCTGCATCTCATATATTTAGACCACTTTGCTTTATGCACGTATTTCCACCAAAATTTAGTACAGACTTTAAAATATAATTTTGTAGTACCGTTTTTTTTAAATATAATTTTGTAGTGTCATAGTATCCCGTAAAAAAAATGATACTACAAAATTATATTTTATAACCCGTACTAGATTTCGGTGGAAATACGTGCATAAAGCAAAGTGGTCTAAATATATGGGATGAAGGTAGTAGGATATAATTATAATTTATTACTTTTAATTAAATTTCTTATGTTTCCTATCACGTTTGCAAATTGTTTATCTTAATATAATTTATTACATTCTACAATTAAAATTAATAAAAATAACGAATAGATTTACGTGCAACGCACGTAATCTCTGCTAGTTCTAAACAAAAGTGCAATAAATTAAATCGACTAATTGAAATGGATTAAGTATCACATGCATTTGAAATTCGATAGCTAAGTCTACATTTATTTTTTTTTTGGAAATTCTTAAGATAATTTTTACGTTTTATGTTAAAGTATTATAAAATCAAATAATACAAGAATATCGTTTAATTATATATAAATAATATATATATATATATATATGTATATATTTAGATATTCTCATGGCACTCAATCTTTCTAGATTAATGACTATATAGCTAAGGAACATTAAAGTAAAAAACTATAATCCAACATTAGCTCTAATATTTATTTAGATTTTTTTTTTTTGTGTATATACTATTCCAATATATACAGGTGTTTGTATTTCATAAGAATTTGTATTTGCTCTAAAAGATTTTTTTTGGTTTGATATATCATTGATTAACTATAAATTGAGTTCTAATTTAATTATTTAGTATAATTATACAATATTATATTAGTACTCTTAGATTGAATATATTAGAAGGATATTTTAGGCGAGATATATTTCGTAAGAATAAACTCTTTTATAATAGTCTATTGCCAATTAGATTTTTCAAAAGATTAAATAATCAATTATTCAAGTACACCTCAACTCATCTTAACTAAGAAAGAATCCCCAAGTATGCATTCCATTTGGAGATGAACTCCAAATCACCACTCATTTTTGAGAAGATGGTTGAGCTTAATTTAACTAATATTTGTTCTAAAGTATAATTATAATATTGCACATATACCAGTCCATGGAAGGTAACCTAACCATAAACACTCCTTCATACTTAGCTTTAACATTCACGAATTCTGGGCTCTATAAATGTCGGACATAAATCAAGAATCAATAATATCAACCTTCTTTTGAATCAAATATCAAACCACCTCTACTATTAGCACACAAGTGAAAAGCTATCCATCAATGGCAGCCATCAACTTCAACCTACTTCTCTCCTTCATCATGATCATCTCCCTCTCAAGCCTCCATGCAAGTTGGGCTGCGCGCCACCTCTTGCAAACTTCTGCACCGGGGTTGCCGACTATCCCGTCACTCCCTAAGGCCACACTGCCGCCACTCACCGCCATGCCAACCGCCACTTTGCCCCCAATGCCAACCCTTCCGACCATGCCAACCGCCACACTGCCACCGCTGCCCAGCACGACTATTCCAACACTCCCTAAGGCCACATTGCCACCACTTCCTAGCACCCCTCTGCCGGCTAACATTCCGACACTTCCAAAGCCCACATTGCCACCAATGCCGAACATGCCTTCTATTCCACTACCAAGCATGCCTTCTATTCCGACTGCAATTCCCTTCTTCTCGTCGCCACCTTCAAACTAGGCCTACGTCTATGGATATGCATCACTTCATCCTTTTCAATATCGATATATATATATATTTATGGCTTCTATTGTATTCGTAATTGTATGAGAGCTACCTTCCACTCTGTTCATATTCATATTCACTCTTAGCTACTCATCTAGTCTGTTTCAGTTTCGATATATCTATGTCAGATTGTATTTGTAATTTTATTTAATGAGATGAGATATCCCATTTAATTATGCACACACTTCTCTCCCCAAACTTCCTTAATAACAATCCAGTAATCAATATGCAAAATAACACATATATTTGAAATAGACCTATACAATTAATAATGTATTATCGACCAAATAAGATATTGAATAAAAAAAGAAAAAAAAAAATCAGCAGCTAGGGAAATAAGTAGTTGAGATTGAAGAAGCTCAAAATTAAACAAGTCAACTGCTGCTATTCTAGTTGTTGCCACAAAAGTTTGTGTTTAATTTCTTCAGATATTACAAAAGTGGGTTACATTCTTGAATCCTGAACAAATTAACTTGCTGGAATATTCTCTGAAGCAGATTCTTGAAAATTCCTCCCTCCCTGAAATACAAAGTCTTGAGTGTCAAATATCAAAGATGCAGCAAATGAAGGAGAAGACATCATTGAATCCCATATACTGTCCTTAATTGAGTTATAATTAACCACTTGCCGAATCACTTGACTTGAGGCCGTGTCTAATGGGAGACCAAAAGGCTACATTATCTTCATGAACATGAATTATGGATATTGGAAAGGCTTCATTCAAGAAAAGCTACTAACCATCTCTAGTATGAATTTTCGTCTCGATATTAGAGACTGCGTCTTGAAAGTTAGGGAGTGGGACGCAACGGAGCTCACTGCAGTTCCTACTTGTTGAAAGATAACAACTCGTGCATTGGGAAGTCGATGAGACAACTTCAACACCTAGTATCTACGGTTGCTCGGTAGCCGATCACATCTAGCATTCGAGAAATTCCCACACTCGAAACAATCGAGTGATGTGATGAATGCAGCCCTTCTCATGTGGCTTCAGCTAAGCTTATAACAGAGGAGCAATGTGAGCTAGCTAACTATGATCTTCAGCTCTATACCTCTGCATGATTACCAGACTTTCTTTGAAATTGATTTTTTTTTTTTTTCTTCTTATTTCATAGATTTGAGGTTACATCTGCTAATATATTTTAGTTCCTGATTTTCTTCATAATGAAGAGATTTATGTGGTGAAAATGTATCTTGGCTTATTATATCCCCCCAATAAGCAAATGCTTCTATAACTACAAGCTCTTGATGAAAAAACAATAAGGCCATATTCCAAGTAAATTTACATAAGATTAAATAATCAATTACTTCAAGAACAGCTCAACTCATCCAACCCATATTTTTCCAAACCACAAAGAATCTCCAAGCGTGTGCCTCTTGTTGGAAATGAACTCCAAATCATCACACATTTTTCAGAATATGGTTGAGCTTAATTTAACTAAATATAGAGAGAATATTATAATATTTGTAAGAATACACACTCACTTTTATTTTAATAATACGAATAACAGATAAGAGATTAAAGAAGCAATTATTCAATTCATCCGACTCATATTTTCCGGTGTACAAAGAACCTCCACACGTACTTGGTAGTTGGAATGTGGAAATGAACTCCAAATCACCACACATTTTTCTGAAAATGGTTGAGCTTAATTTAACTAATATTTGTTTGATATAGAAAAAGATAATTATAATATTGCAAAGCAGTCTATGGAAGGTAACCTAATCAGCCCTCCTCAACACTTAGCTTAACAACGTTGAAGAACCCTTAATGAATTTGGCCTCTATAAATGTTAAGACAGAAATCCAGAATCAATATCAACCTTCTTTTGGAATCAATTTAAGAAGCAAAAGCTATCCATCAATGGCGGCCATCAACTTCCACCTCGCTCTCTCTTTGATGGTGATGATCTCACTCTCAAGCCCCCATGCAAGCTGGGCGGCTCGCCACCTAATGCAAATTTCTACACCGGGGTTGCCGGCTATTCCGTCACTCCCTAAGGCCACGCTGCCGCCACTCCCCGCCATGCCAACCGCCACTTTGCCACAGATGCCAACTCTTCCAGCCATGCCAACCGCCACACTGCCCCCTCTGCCCAGCACCACCCCTCTGCCAACTATGCCGACCACCACACTGCCACCGCTGCCCAGCACTCCTCTGCCGACTATTCCAACACTCCCTAAGGCCACACTGCCTGCCATGCCAACCACCACATTGCCACCAATGCCGACTCTGCCCACTAACATTCCGACACTGACATTGCCACCAATGCCAAGCATGCCTTCGTTTCCGACTGCCATTCCCTCCATCCCCTTCTTCTCCCCACCACCTTCCAAGTAGGCCTATGCCTATGGATATGAATCAGTTAATCCTTTTCAGTATGGCTTCTTATATTGTATAAGAGCATTCACTTTCACTCTTAGCTATTCATGTAGTATGTTTCATTTTGGATTCTTCCTCAAGTTTATTTGCTGTTATATTCCGTCTGTTGCCAGATTATGATGTAATATTAATGAGATATCCTATTGATTTTGTTCACCAGTGTCCAAGAAGAGCATTTTGCAAACAGTTGCTCTGCATGCAATGTGTGTGTGTGTGTGTGTGTGTGTGTGTGTGTGATATGTACCCTTTGTGCCTTGAGAAAGATATATCCTGCATAATTAAAACTACCTAATATGCAAAAGAACATATTTTACCTCAACAATAATGTATTATCGACCAAGATCGATGTTGAACATAAAAATAAGAAACGATGATATCAGCTAAGGATATGAATACTTGAGACTGAAGAAGCTCAAGTAGTGTTGTTTGCACCCCCAGAACAGAGGTTGGCTCCTCCATCTCTTTCAACAGGCAGAGAAGAATGTGATGGGCATCTTGACATCAGAGAAATCTTGAAAACCGACCGAGCCGAATGAAGAGAAAAAAGTAGGTCGAGGAGGCACAGAAACTTCAACAATACCTTCAAGCATCTGAGTGACTCTTCTCATGGATGGCCTCAAGCAAGGATCTTCTTGAATGCACCAAATTCCCACCATCACTAGCCTCTCCACAGTCTTCATGTCATTCCTAGCTTCTTCATCATTCTCCACTAACGTCTCCACCTTCCCTTCGCAGTAGCAATTGTAGGCCCAATCAACCAAGGCCTCCTCTTGATCTTTCAACCCGAACTCCATACTCGACATGCAGCAAATCATTTCAAGAAGCATCACTCCGAAGCTGTAGACATCTACCTTCACAGTGATGGATGCTTTCCTGAACCATTCTGGTGCAAAGTATCCTATCGTCCCTCTAATGTGCGAGAGCGGAGCTCGACTCTGCTCCGACAGCAGAAGCTTCGCCAGTCCAAAGTCGGAGATTTTAGGCGTGAGGTGCCCATCCAAGAGTATGTTTTGAGGCTTGATATCACAGTGTATGATCTGAGTGCTGCACTCTTCATGCAAGTAGCTCAGCCCTCGAGCAATGCCAAATGCAATCTGCTTTCTCTGGTTCCAATGAGGCCTTGACAAGCCAAAAAGATGGCCAGCCAAAGAGCCATTGCTCATATACTCATACACCAGAAGGCGGTTAGTTCCCTCGTTGCAGTAGCCAAGAAGCTTCACCAAATTCTTGTGGTGAGTCTCGCCGATTGCGCTAACTTCAGTAGCAAACTCCTTCTCCCCTTGCTTCTCTGCCTCTCCCAGCCTCTTAACCGCGATAAATCTCCTCGGGGTAGATGGAATAACCCCTTTGTAAACGGCTCCAAAAGATCCTCGCCCTAGTTGCTCCTTGAAGCCTCGAGTCGCCTCCTCCAGTTCTTTGTAAAAGTACACTCTCATCCCATTAACAGTTGAAGAAGGTGGCTGTAAGCTCGGCAGCTTCTTGTAGTACACCAAGAAAGTGGCGACACCAATAGCTATCAAGAGAAGTACGTTGAGGAACACAGAGCTCCCAAGAAGCGCTGACACAACAACGATCACAGTAGACTGGTTTCTCCTCCGATCAGGACAAAAGCTCGTCACATTGTTCTTGGGAACCTTAAGGAGCACCGTCCTATTAAGAGATGGTGATTGTTTCCCATTGGAAAGAGGGAACCTCTTCATCCAACAATTGTTTCCATGGTAAACAGCAGCTGCACAAAAACAATCACGACGGCAGAATTGCTTACATGTGTCTTTGTCAACCATATGTCCTATTTGATGCTCATAGTCCGTGTGGACAAAATCAGTGTTGTTTAGCTCCTTGAAATCTACCAACCGAGAATCGGTCTCCCATCCGTTGGGGTGGCAGCTAGGCGAGGGGAAGTCTGGCTTGCAGCCTTTGTAGGGATCGAGGGGGTCCAAAAGAGAGTATCTCTCAGGACAGAAACAAGTAGGCTTGCCATTGGAGTTGACACAGAAGCTGTTATAACCACAAGCCCCACTCCCTATATAGCCAGTGATGGCGCTGCATACGTCATCTGGGGTCGTTTGGACCACAGACCAAAGAGAAGTAGTGCAGGTAGAAGCATCAACACCATAGTTTCTTCTGGGGTGATTGTAGTGTCTAAAAACTCCATCGAAGTCGAGCCTCGCCATGTAGTAGAAATTCTGTTTGGATCCCAAGTCTTTCTTGGTGATGTTGTGTATGTTTTCGTTTCCGTTGCGAAGGTATATATATCCAACCTCATCATCAAACACTAGGTGGGTCTGGGAGCTGGAGCCATCAGATTGGGTACTACTGGTTCCACTAGCCCAGTATTGACTGATGATAAACTTAGTTGGCAAGACTAGATTGTAGAGCACAAGATCTCCATCTTGTTGCATCTGGAGAAGGAACCTTCCATCTGCATAATTCGTTTTGGATCGGCGAGACGAAAGGCTCCCGAGCACTCCTATCCTCTGCCCAGGCAATATGGTGTCGGTAGGGTTACCGAAGCTTTCCCATATTCGAGTAGAGTTTTCGATCAGCAGCACAAAGTTGCCAGAATCGAGCATTGCAGCACAATTTGTTGTTGTCTGCTTTATCGCCCATATTTGCTTGCCCTTAGAGGTCAGAGTAAGGCCTTCTCTAGTTAGCTTGATGCTGGAGTCTTGTGGAACTGGATGATTATTCTTGGACCAAACTATAGTTTTGTCTGGTATCTTATTGAACCATATGGATAAGAGAAAGAGATTCTCATCTCCATCATCGGAAGTAGAAGGCCGAGGGCGAAACCCGAAGGCGAATTCTTGAGATGGGGAGAGCCACTGAGAATCATCTCCACCTGCATGTAAGACTGAGTCTAAGTTGACGAGGCAATCAGTTTGGGCGGCTGATAAAAGAGGAAACACTAGAATGATCACTGAAAGAAACAAAGGGAATGCTATGCATGGAACAATGTCCATATTATTTCATCTTGTGTTTTCATAAGGAAATGCTATGCCCTTATAGCTTAACGGAAATCTTATCAATAAAATATACAGTATATTTCATGAAGTCCACACGTCTTGGATTTTATTGCATGATTTTCTCTCGCTTAGTCAAAATTTTCACAAACTTAGACATCTTGAGGTCGCTGCATTAATCATTCTTGTCCTGAGATATAGTTAAAAGTCGTCTCCCATGTGGATGCTAGCTACTGGGGACCTGCAGTTAAATCAAATTTACAGATATATGAGAGATGAACTGGTCAAAGGTCAAATGTTGAATTATCAAAGATGATATTCAATAATATTCTCCAAGGCAACTTGCTCGAAAAGATGCCAAATTACAGCAAGATTGTCAGTGAGCTAAACTGAAATTTCACTGGAAGCATCAAAATCCATGCATCTAAGCTCAATCGTAGTTGATTCTACTATCTTGCCACTGCTTTCAGAGAAGCGAGACGTCACGTGGGATTTTAAAAATTGGAAACTCGAGAAGAACTAAAGAAGAAAAGAGCTGAGGGGCAGAGACTTGAAGCATTTAAGCAACTCATCTCATGGATGGCCTCAAGGAAGGATCTCCTTCAACACCATCACTAGCCTCTCCCATACTCTTCATATCATTCCTAGCTACTTCATTATTTTCCACCAATTTATCTACCTTGTTACTGTAGCTATACCATGCATAACTAGAACACTCTGAGAATAAAGTTGTCATCTAAGAGGCCAATTGAGAAGATCACATTAGAAAAGTAGAAGTGTAGAACAAATACCCGAAGGGTGTGATCTCTTTGAGGAAAAAGGTGGGAAAAGAGAAGGAAAAAATTTCCGGGACTTCCATTTTTCCTCCCTTATAACTCCAAATCTATACAATATTTTCATCTCAACTTGGAGTGGTAATATTTTCCACATGAAAACTTTATTTTCCTTCATAAAAAACATGAAGTAAAAAAGTAGGGACCACGTTGTGGCATAATATTTTTCACCCTTTTCCTATCCCTCATTTTCCTTTCCATCAAAGAGAACACACCCTTCAATTCATTTTCATAAACACTAATGTCAGATAGTGCTCATCTAAGAAAATCTGTTTTCACATTTATGTGCTTGCGGTAAGAAAATGTGATTCAATAAGAAAAGAAAGTAAAAAAGAATTACTCCTTCCGTCCAGCTAGTCCAGATTTTTTTGACTGGAATCTGTGAGCCAGTCAAATGTATCAAGACTAACTGGACGGAGGGAGTAGTAAACATGCAATCCAGCTGATATGTATAAGTATAATTCTAAAGCTGCAATCCTCAAACCTGGTTTAAAGCTTAAGGGCTACTTAAATTTTGAAAAGCATAGTAACAGGGTAGAGTGGCCATACCAGCTGATCACTGATTTTGCCTCAGCTTCCTTAAAATGTACCCCAGCCAGCAAAGGTGATGAGGCATCCTGAGTTCGAAGCTTAAGGAAGCTCAGCACCTACACTTGGAAGCTAATAATAGAGATTGAAGTTGAAAGAAAAAGAAGCATCCTTTTTCTTTTTTTTTTTGAAATCAAGTTTGAGAAAATGAGTTCATCATCTCTCTTTTTTTTTTTAAATCAAGTTTGAGAAAATGAGTTCATCATCTCTGGATATCAGGATAGGTAAAATAAGCAATCCACAAGAGAAAAACACAGCAGGATAATGTATTATGGACCACAATGCCGAAGGTAAAAATAAGAAACCGTGATATCAGCTAAGAATATCAATATATGAGATCGAAGAAGCTGAAGTAGTCAAGTCTACATCCCCAAAACTGAGGTTGGCTCCTCCACCTCCTTTAATACAAAGCAGCCAATTCTGAAGTTCTACTTAGCAATAAAATAACTATGTTTATGTCCAAGACTAAATAGTTATGTCTGTTTTCAGTTATGGCATACATTTTCCGAAAGACAAATTAATGAGTTTAGATATTTCAACAAATATGCTTCACATCGAAGCCAAAGGGACACGATACGCAATTCTGAAAACCAATAATATTCAGACATATTACAGCAGTAAATATGAGATAATACATCCATATAGACAGAAATTTTTCTTATACACCCAAAAATTATTAAAGAGCATTTCCCTAAATGACTTCAATACGCTCTTCCTTGGCAATTCAAAGAAATACCAAAAAAGCAAAAACCGACTCAATGGAAGCTATACCAGAACACTTTCTGTCATCACTATCCCAAAAGGATAGAAATTTTACAGAAAAACAAAATGTAAGTACCAAATCAATAACGAAGCAGAAACTGACTGCATACATTGATATTTTCCTACACCACTAAGCAAAATGACTATCACCTTCCAACTCCAGTCAGTTCTATGAACATATGAATCAGAGCATGGATCTCTACAATGTAGCATTTTACAAACTCATGGGTCTACCATTTCCGAAATCAAACTCGCTAGGTAAACTTACGAATACATCATCATCTCCGTCAAGAAACTCCACTCCACCAACTGATTCGCCTCCATAACACGGCTCCAAAAGATCATCTTCGTCTCTATCTACATTTGAGCAACCCTCTTCTCTAACTCCATAAACAAAATGCGCCTGCTCACCATCGATTCTAATTCCTCTACCCAACAATTTCTTGGATTTCCAGGGCACGGACTTCCTCTTCATTCTAATCCCCTCTACATTGCTCCCCACTGTATTTCCACCAGTATATTCAGGTCTTTCACCATTGGCATCTCTGCTGTTGATTTTCGCCTTCATGCCATTACCACGCTCCTGAAATCCTGTTTTCTCAAATGTTTCATCATCCACAACTAAAATACAATCTTCATAGGTAGCAGAATTAAGATCCAAGCCTTTACCTACATTACCTACGTAATGCGCAGGTGCAAACGGAAACCACAATTTCTCTCCTATTCTTTCTCCGTAGCTACCACGAACAGTAAACGGCATAAACCCGGGACAGCAGTACTCGCCCTTCTCCACCACGTCCGGCGGCGGAGTCCCCCCAAGCGCCACAGCGTGCAACACTCTTCTGCAATTCTCATTCGCGCACCTCAAGCAGCAGTCCTCGAAAACCGAGTCATACTCGAACACGTAATAGCAATAAGGGCACGTTGTCCAGAAGGTACCGCCGCCACTCAAAAACCTCCTCATCTCACCATCAAACTTCTCCTTCTCCTCGGAATTCGACAGCACGGAGAAAGCCTTGATCGTCAAATCAAAGGCCTCCGACGCAAAAGGGCACGGATTTGTATCCGGATCCAGAATTGAAGATAGGGTTTCGAAGCTGGACGCGATTCGAGAAGCGTCGGGCTCGAAATAAGGGAGATTGAGGACGGCGTAATAGTCGTGGTGGGTGGAGGAGATTGTGGAGGCGGCGAGGACCGCGGCGGTGGAGAGGGTTCTGATGGCAGCGGGATTGGTCGGGTCGGATTCGCGGGCCTTGACGGCGAACTTGCAGCACTCGGCGAAGTCGCGGCGCTGGAGGAAGTAGTCGGCGGCGGTGAGGAACCTTCGGGTTTCGGGTTTGGTACCATCATCATGACCCGGTTCATTACCCATTTTGCGGAGGGGAGAAAGATGTGCACTAACTGATTCGGTAATGGAATTGGAATGAAATCACGAGCAAAGCAAACAAAGGATATTGAGGGATTTTTGATACTAATCCATAATATATCAAATTTCTAATTTTTAATATTTAATAGTATTTCAGTTCATCATTTGCAATGGTTATTCACTTCCTCTATTCTTATTCCTATATTCCTATTGCTTTTTGAGTAGAAAGAAAGCTACTCTGTATGTTTTCTTTATCTTTTTCTTTTATAAAATCAAAAGAAAGCTACAAGTTTAATTGAAAATTCTCTATTCTGCAAATAACCTTAAAAATCGACCCAAAAAAAGTTTGTATTCTCTTATTTCCAACTTAACAAATAATATTGTCTGATAACATGTTCCGAAAAAACGCCATTTTTATTTTTATTGCTCTCTTGTCCTCGAAAAAACCTAAATAAAACCCACTGATTGCCTACGTGATGTAATGCACTCACCCTTTCATATATGAATATTGTATTAATATATTTTATATTAATAAAATAATAAGATGCGAGGAGTGGGTGTAGACGAAAAAACCCTTTCATGGTAAGACCGTTGCTCTTTTCACTCATCACAAGCATTAAAAGTCAAAAGCATGTGAAGCTATAACTTAAATCATAATGTTATTACATCTGTATTCAACAACCACCAAAAAGAATCTCTAAAAAAAAAGAAGAAAACCAAAATTTGATACTGTGTAGGTAGCTAAGACTAGTTTACATCCTGGAATCTATTTCATGTCAAACTCAGAGCTTCAGTGTCTTTCGCTTTCGCATGGCAAATACTGTAACTGTGTAAGTTACAGTCAATGCCATGATCGATACACCCACATACACGCAGGCCGTTGTAGCACAAACGTACAGATACCTAAAATAAAAAATAAACGAGAACTCATCATTTTGTAATCAACCAACAATATCAAGAATCAGTGGTGGGATTGCAAACTCTCAAACCCAGTGCTATACTATATGTTTCGTCGAATCAGTCAGAACAGTTACTGGATTCATCTTGTCTTGGCATGAGGAATTTCAGAGCTCAGATTAAAGAGTGCATAATAGTAATGGGCTTTGAGTGAAACTTACTTCGGGGAGAAGACGCTCCAAACGAATAAGTGGTTCCTCATAAGAAGCAATATGATTGTGTAGGCGAGTAGGAGAACAGAGTTCAGACCGAGTGGAACTAGACAAGGATAGGCGAGGGTGATCTTCAGAAGATGTCCAAAATCAGCATCCTCGGAAATGGCAAGTGCTCTTACATCCATCAACGTGCTTAGAAGAGCTAACATTGGAGAGGCATATGTGATAATAAACATCAAAATACCAGAAATTACAGTTGAGTGGCTTGACATGCCCTGTAAATCACCAAAACAGTGACATGGAAATAAGATACGCTGACAGTCATTATTACACAAATACATGAGCATGAGAACATAATTTTAAAAGGAAACGTACTATGAAAGCCCCAGCAACATCTATTGTAGCAAGAGTGTTGGTATTACCAAGGCCAAAGTGGCCAGCCATTCCCAAATAGTACAGAGCAGCAACCTAAAAAGTGCAGCCCATGATTCGATCCATAAAAGCAGTCATATGAACACTATAATCTTTTCAAAACAGTCAGCAGATATACTATCAATGCAGTTCGCAAACTAACATCCGAAACAACCCACTTTCTTTCATAGAGAAGAAACATGAGAAGTTTAATTGGTTTATTAACATCCCCAGTTTTGCACTCCAGGCATGTAATTATATAAATTAGTTCCAATATACAAAGACAAAAGGAGTATATTTGGCATTCGCACATTCATCTGCATCAAAATTTGAACTCGATGTTTATAGATAGAAATGCAGTAAAGAAAGAAAGAAGTGACAGAGGACCATTTTAAAAATTTGAACTAGTATTCACGCACAACAGTGCAGAGGACCATTTTTTTTAAGTGACAGAAAATACAGAAAGAAGTGAAAGTGTAGGGGATCACATGGTATTTTCCATGAACATATAGAGCATACATTGAGATTTAACTGACCTTAACCCAGTGCATGAGATGAATGCCACCCTCAGAAAAATAGCGTAGGCTAGCCAGGATTTGCACGAGCAGTAAATATGTGGGCATTGAATTTATAGGCTGTTGCAGCAGAATTTGTAATAAAGACCAAGAGAATAAATAACACCAGCCAATGACAAATATAGAATCGCTAATGCCGCCAAACTGAAGTTTGCACTGACTTTCTTGTAAAGCATCACTAGACAGCCTGAAGGTGTCACTAGAGTTTTCAGGATCTCTGATTGGCATCAACCATGGCAATGCAACCAGGATCCCCACAGTAGAAGTTCCTATAAGTGCATAAATCATTTGTATCACTGTAGTACTCTGAATGCTTGATGATGTGAAAGAGCCATCTTGGTATTTCAAAATTTGCTCCATAATGATCAATGCAGGAACCAAGTATAACAGCAGTAAGAACGAGACTAAATTAATTCTCAACCGAATTGTCAAAAGAAAAGCTGAAAATGTGATGATAATTAAGACCAATGATAACAAATGCAGGGACTTTATATGAGCAGTCCCTGCCTGAACAAGTAGCTTTGAAATGTCCGGTAGATAAGACCAGTTGACACCACCTTGATGCCAGCCTCTGAGAATTCTCCCACATACTAGAACTGCTATGATGCAATATATGCTGCCCATCGTCGAAGTAAGTGCATTGCCATTGGTGATGGACTGTATTGTCTTTCTCAGCAAGATCAAGTAAAATGAAGATGTCACGAAATGCCAAATGTATTGCTCTTCCTCTATCATAGAGCTTGAACCCATACTTAATACGAGAATAAATATTACAGCCACAGTAAATATTTCCTCCAAATGCCACTTGTGAGCGTTGTCATCAGTAGCAGACATGTATTTGCTTACCTTGAAATTATTCTCTTGGCCAAGGATGAAAAGGAGACTCATAAGTACCAAACAAGATAGAAGTATTGCTGTTATTCCTAATGCAAGTTGAAGAAAAGGCTTCTGTATTACCATTAAACAAAGAGCACAGCAAGGAAGAACAGAGATGAGTATCAGTAAATCCTTAGAGAAAATTAACTTTCAGGCATTAAAGATTTTATACTTACATCAGTTGATCTGCTTGATAACCACTTGCTTGCCATTCCAAGGAAATCATGATATGGCATAACTATGTTCTGGTAGTCATCTCCATTAACAAACCTGTTTGGAGAATAAAATATAATAATTACACATTTTTGCTATAGTTGGATTATTTACACACATACTTGTAGGATGCTATAGAAAATTAATAACCTCAAAGAATTTTTTGATTTCCAGGATTCGTGGAGTTCATTGGCAGCTAAATATGAACAACAAAACCTTTCTGCACCATCATTTTCACCACTTCCAGACTCACATGAGAGTCTTTCACATTCAAATTCGGTGAAGTGGGTTTGTAGTAGCCTCAGCAACTGCCAAGAATTTACCTCTAGTATTCTCAGCTGTTGTTCAGCTGCTTTATGAGGAAGATAAAAGAGAGAAACACTGATTAGATGAAGGTCAAGTGACAATGGTAATCAAATTCAGATTGAGCAAGTGTATGCAGAAAGGAACAAGTCCTGAAACTCCAGTGCGGTTTGAGTTTATACAAGCTTAGGTGCTTTTATACAAGATAGATACCCCAATCTCAAAGATGTCCTGTATTATATTTATCTACCTATGAGCGTATGAAAAGAATTGGTCTCAAATAACATTAGTGCGTTAATCATATTCATGAGATGTCTTTGCACCACACTGACACGTATATCTTTACTAAAAAACTATCTAACATATCTAAACCTGTTATGCTGAGACAACTGTTTTCTACATTCAAAATCCTGTCCTTTTCTACAAGTGAAAGTTTAGGATTTCTTCTTTTACTATTCTGTTTCTCTTCATCTCCCATCCTTCTGAACCAATATTTTTAGGTATTGTTAATTAACAAATCCATAGAACTCACTATTTACCTTTCTATTTGGAAACAAATCAAGTCCTATTGCTATATTCATTAACAAAATTATGTGCACCAAATTTGGCATGAATCTTTTTCTCGTCAACTTGATTCCAGATTCTACCATTAGTGCCTGCTATTTGACTATCTTACATGAAAGAATCACAATCATGCATTTCAAAAACTACAGTCAGAGCATGACTTTCATGATGGTCTGGCATCTCATCTAGTATCAGAGATGATACGAGGCATTTTCTTTTCAAGATTAGTATATATGGTCCATACTTATGTGCAGATTTTTAGTTGGTAAAACAGTTCAATACTGTTTGACATGCAGATATTTAGTTGGTAAAAGAGGTTTTTCGGTTGGTTGGACAGACTCAGGCTTAAATTTCGAAGTCTCATTGAGCAATTTATTTGTCATCCAAGTACCACAGAACAATAGTACATCTTCCACTTCTTCATATAGCTAGATGCACAATTACGTATCGGAGCATAAAAGGCTCCATGAATTGAGGAGGTGCAGCATTGCAAGCGAAACACACTCATGAATAAGGACCCGATTATAAATTAAAACCTCGGAGAGATGAGAAAACATCAGTCATGACAGTGCCAATGTTATTTTTTGGAATCGGCACACTGAAGAGGAGAGCCAATGTTGAGGCGATGTCAACCTAAAAATCCAGATCAAGATGAAAGATGCCAAAGTATTAGCATTTGCAACCAAAAAAAAAAAGTGGTAATTGACTATGTTTACATTATTATCCAGATAAGGACTAAAATTTCAATTCGGAATACCTGGTAAGCTTCTTTACTACTTTCAGCATCGCTAATTTTTTCAGCACTAATGAAAAGTGCCAAAGAATCTGTTTCCTCATATGAAGACCCCCCGTGATTACCACCGTCTGTCATGCCATGATCACTCACTACCACCTGGAATTTAAATGAAGCACATTCAAATAGATTTAAAGCGCTATAAATGCAAAGCTAATAAATGGTAAGTGAATCTTTTTGATGCTAGCAATATATTAAACATAGTATTAGACAAAGTAGTGTGTTCTAACATTAGCAACAAAGTCAAGCAAAACCAGATAATGATATCATAAATACAAAGATTAATCCATATTGCTTTCACTTTCTCAAATTTGTGAGTGTGCTTGTTACACGCAAGTCACACTAGTATGATGATATCACATAACAACAGTTCACACGGTTAGCAATGAGCAAACACCAATTTCAGCATCAATTGAGAAGATTCATGTATTGATCACTGTCAGAGAAGCAACTTCATAACGTGTAATTACCTAACCACTAAATAAAAGTTAAAGCATTTTCCAGACCTCTTTTCTTACGGTGCTCTCGAACCAACACGCCATATATAGCTTTTATCTCATTATAGTAGCTAATTATGCAAAAGCGAAAAAAACTAGATGCGCACCAGAAATTTCAGATGAGAATAATGCAGCACGAACCAAAAGTGTCCCTCTTTGGTTAGTTCCTCGAGCAAATGTGATACTTGAATGAATTCTTTCGATTACTTTGTCCATCTCCGTCAGTTTGGGGCTCATCAAGACACTAGCAATAAAAAACAAGCAAGATATGAGTATGGAATTTAATACTCCATCAGTCCCGTTTATTATGAGCTCTTTTGTTATTATAATAAACTCAACTTGAATAAAAAATGGCCCATTATCAACGGACGGAGGGAGTAGTATATAGCAATATGGGAAGCATTACCTATTACGCCCACCAATATGTCCTACGTGATCCAATCCGAGATAATGGAGAATCTGTAATAATTAGATCTGGGTTAATATCAACATATTGAAGCGTGCTTCACTTCTATTGTACCTATTAGAAATACTTCGTCATCTGTTAATAAGTTCTTCAGTATTATTATTCTTTTAACTTTCTGTTCTGATTCACTATTAAAAATAAGCAAATTAGAAGGAAAAATTTAAATCATAAATCAGATATGACATCCGACCGATAATCAAAGGAATAAACTAATCAAAAGAAAAAAATAAGCACGAATCAGATAAGACATTTCATAAAACCTATACTAGTTATTTTCTAGTAGAAGCCAGAGTATCTTTGGCCTCTCTGAAGCATACTACTCAAATGAGGAATATTGAAAATAGGAGAGTAACTTTTTTGTCCCAGCATGTCTACTCCCTTCTCATAATCTTAGAAATTCTGGAAGTTTTTTCATCCCCTCTTTCATTGTATTATGGAACTCTTAAAAAATTCTTACTCACTTTTATCAGAGTCAATCATAAGGATCTCAAGCCTTTTTCTCACCATAATTTATACATTAAATTACAGCAGTCAGACAAATAAACTAAAAACGTATCAAGTCTGGAGCAACTAATAGTTACAGAAACTGATGCCACTTATAAAACCGTCATGCAAATTACTTAGGCAAGATAAACACTTAATCTAGTTTCCTGTTCATTTCGTTATTGCATGCAGTCAACTGATTAAAGCTCGGTCAAGCAACAGGAAGCTTAACTTACAGTGAGACTGTGAGAATAATGTACTTTATACATTAAAATTAATCTAATATCCAATCTTGTTTCCAAAACATTCATAGGAGAGAAAATTATGGTCACAAATGTCATTCTTGTGAATGATAGACTCACTAGAAGATCCCAGTCAGAAGAGTAAAGCTCATCTGTCAAGTGACGAGAAACATTATGATCCACTTCAACGGTGTCTTTGACCTGTGAAATCAAGATGGTAAAAGTGTTGAGAATATGATGCTGTTTCCTGTTAGTGCCTCTGCCTCCTAACACTAAAAAAAGTTGCTTACTAAGTGACATGTCTAGTCAAGATATATTGCATAACTACTTACAAAGAAGCTGCTAACTCCATCATGCCTATCAAACATATTTGGGAATAACTTAAGCCATGTTTCGTCACCAAGCATCATCATTTTCCAGCCAATCCTGCGAAACTGGGCTGTAAATAACGCAGACATAGAGATGTGAAACATTGGAGGCCAACCACTCTTTCAAGGACAGCAAGTTCACAATTTTTTCTAAAATATAAAACTGACCAATAAGGTTATCCTCCAAAAATGCTTGTGTATTAAAATTAGAAGCAACATCAAGGAATCCCCCAATAGCTCCAGACACCATAGCCTGCTTTTTTGCAATCAGCAATCAGCATTGTAACTAATTTTGCAACACCTATCCTTCACTCCTGAAGCAAAGAGTGCCGACAGGATAAAGACCAACGAAATACTTACCTTTAGGCGAGGCATTGTAACGGTTGGAGGTGCAGCCTTAGCGTGATAGCCAATTGCCAATCCACTAGCCAATAATGACTGTGTATATGGCATAGCTTCCATAAAGACCTTAGGGGGAGGCTTCCCATCTTTCCCAAGAAGAAATTCAGCTGGCAAACCATCAATAACCTGAACCAAAACTTGTTAAATATAGCTAAAAGTTGATAATTCGACCCTTTGAAAGTGGAATCACAATTTTTGGCATCAACATTGTGAAAGCCTACGTACCATTAATATCAATCTATCATACAGTGGAGGAACTCCAGATAGTTCCTGCATTCACCACAACTAAGCCACATAAGCATACATAGATTCAACGATATGCATCAACATAGTGACAAGTGAGAAGAAAGGCACGACTCGCAATTCATCAAATTAGAAAAGGACAATCATTTATTCAAGTAGGAGTCGATCAAACCAAATTCCCATCTGAAATCATCCGAAATCGATAACCATTTGCCATAAGAAAAACAACAAATTAACACCTGATATAATGATTTGAGCTTTTCAGGAGGCAAAGTAGATGTATTGTGATCCAAATCAATAGAATCGACAAGCGGCGGATAAAAGCTCTCCAATCCACTAACACAAGCAAGAAAACAATGAACCTCGCAGAAATAATCGAAAATAAAATAAAAATAATAGAAATGAACCAGTTAAGCCATGAGAAGTGATTGGCGAAAGTTGAAGTCGAATAAACTGAATAAGCAAACCTCATGCCGGAGAGAGAAGGCTTGACCGGAAAGAATCCAACAATGAAAAGCGATAGACCGATAATCTGGATTATGACAGCTGAAAGTGTGAACAAAATTAGGTTTTTGCATGTCAATGAGTAGTCACTGCCCATTCTTGATGGCATCGGCAGTTTCGCGCGCGCGCGGGTGTGTGTTTTGTTGGGGGGACTTCAGACTTGTATAAAGAGAGGGGGGGGGGAAGGAGGTGACAGGTCACCGGTGAGGGCGGCGCGGCGGAGTGCTATTGGGCCTTTTGGGCTTCAAATGATTATTTATGGGCCGAAAAACGAAACTAAATATATACATCCGTGGGTAATACTAAACACAGCCCCCGTTTTACTCTTTAAAGCACCCAATTAAAAAAATAATAAAAATAATCATCTATATCCTATTTTACCCCTACAGCCCCCAAACTCATGATTTCACCATTATGTAACCCCCAATCGTAAAATCAACACGCGTCAATTTTCACCCAAATAATCAACCGCTAACACCGTAAAGAAATCTCTACTTTACCACCACAATTGCTACTAATGCCACCAGAACAGTTTGCTCTGTTTCACAATTATTTTGGTTCCTAAATTCAACTGATAAGGAACCAATTCATGTCACAATTGCTACGCGCGTCTGTTTATGATTTTGGCAGATTCGAAGCTGGGAACGTTCCCATTGGGAACGGACAATCGCAGCGCTACACGTGTGCAACATGAATGCCTTTATTTTCGTATTTTAAAATTAAATGAAAAATCGAAACCACTATGGTTTCATTGCACTGTAGTGGTTTAATTTGCTGCCATTTACTGATTTTGGACCCACAATGTCAGCAATAATACTGAACACATAATTTTATATGTTGACGAATTATTTAAATTTTGTTAGATTAAAAAATAATATATATATAAATATATATATATATATATATTTATTATTATTTTTTATTTTTTTTTTTGTTTATCCCTTTAAAAAGAATTCCAATTTTATATAATCATTATTTGTAATTCACGCAGGCTCATTCTCTCATAGACGAACCCAGAACGAGGAACAACGACGGAGGCGGATACAATCATTGGCGTTTGGCCTCGCCGCTGATACAGAAAATTGAGAAGTGAAATGTTCGTCTGTTTTTCCAATTATGGTTTGTGTTCAAATATAAATTTTTGATCGTGTTATTGTGTCTTTAATAGATGAAGTGTTACGGATGATGGAAATGTCTAGGTTTTTTCTTCTTTAAATCGTCGTTTCCATGTGAATTGGCCTAGTTATTGAATTCGAATTATTTGAGGCGTATTCCCGAAAAACTTCTCACATTATCTAATTCTAGGGTTCTCATCTTCATTTCAGCGGAGCTCCCGGAAACACGAAGCAAGCAATTGCAGGGATCTTTCTAACCAGTTGCAGGTTTATAATGTTCGATTTATAGATTGAATTAGTCATTTTCGAGCATAAATTACTTATGGGTCTACGTTTCGCAGTCGGGCATGTCGTTTAATTTATGAATAATGCTTAATACTTCGGTTCTTATGAATAAAATGAATAGTTGCTTAATTAGGACTAGGTTAGCATGTCAATTGTTTGTGTAGAATTTGGGAATACCCAAACTGGCTCTGTAGTTACGATTTTGACCGTCTCTTACCTACGCCTGCAATGCATTTTGGGCTTTCGTCCAGGCAATTGGATTGGCGCTTAGTGAAGTGTACTATGAAGGATTGCAGGCAACACATAGGTGCCTCCTTTGCTTTACTCATTGGGGATCCTAATCCAAATTGCATCGTAAGTTTTACGCATTTATAATACTTAATTTTCTTATGTTAGAGCAAATAATGGGCCCACGTCTAATTGTAGTAGCTCCAACACTTGGCTCGTATGCAGAAAATTCCAGATGCATTTTTTGATAGAAGGACTTGCAACCGGAAAGAATTGCTGACATTCTCTGTGGGAGGGGCTAACTTCTCGGTGATAATGGAACGAGATAGCGCAGGCTCTTACAAAATCAAGGCGGATGACTGCGCCTCATTTTTCCAGTCCATAGGCATAAAAAGCTATGACTTGCTCGTTCTGAAGTACATGGGGAAATTGGAATTTGAAGTGAGCACTCTCTGTTCAAACATGTTCGACGTCAGCCATATGTGGATTGGAGGAGATCAATTTTGCAGAACTGAAGCCAAAAATGAAAACGTATTTGACCCTTCCAGCAAATACGTGTTTGCAACGAGGATTGAGGACGCTGAAGCCCCTCGAAAGGTACACGGTTTGAGGCTGCAGTGATCATAATTAATTCAGTCTTATACTTAATGGAGCTAAATTGTGTATCTCATGTCAAATTTCTTGTTGTAAGGTATTTTTTTTTTTTTTATATACTAAATTAACCAGCTTACAAATTGCAGATCCTGCCTATGGTTTTTGCTGAAACGTTGTTCGGAAAAGGCCCTATTCAGTGTAACCTCCTGGTTTACAAAGAGACCTGCAAAGTACAGATAGAAAGGAACACCGAATTCAAGTCTTATGTATTTGGCAATGGATGGAAGAATTTTGTTAGGAAATTTGCGTATGCGAAGACAGACGACCTCTTAATATTCAAGCACATGGGCCATTACACATTCGATGTGGACGTCATGTCCCCAAACGAATGCTTAGAATATAATTACCTATATTTTCACCTACGCGGATTTCAGCCTTTGTTGGAAATTGATGAGGACAAATTTTTTTTCAAAGTCATGTTGTCTGGGAGAATGGGCGACAGAATGGTTATTGTTCCCATTAGTTTTTTCGTTAGGAATCATAATACATTCTTTTCCAGTTACATATTAAAATGTCATACTGACTACTATATATTCAACAGGTAATGCCGGATGCGTTCGTCGAAGCAGCGTCCCTGAAGAAATTTGACGAGTTGTGGTTGTCATGTAGCCGAGGGCATATTATTAATGCCAAGTTATTCCATGAAGATGGAATAACTTTTTGGAAGGATCAATCTTGGATTAAATTTCAAGCTTCAAACAGTCTGCAGCGCGGTGACACTGTCACTTTTACTCTGGACAAGACGGCTAGCGACGAAACTAACATTTACCTTAATGTCAGTTGGAAAGGATATTATGACTCTGATTAATCTTCGGTAGTGCAGTGTTAGGTGTGCAACAATCTTGTTTTTCTGATGGATTAAGTACTATGGTGGTCGGTGTTTTCCGATTAAATCTTCGGTACAAATAGCACTTTCTTGTAGATTGCAATGAGCACTTTACAATTTTTAAAACTTACTATCCCCCAAATTACGAGTTCCGTGCTTCGCAGATTCGACTCTAATCATGCTTAAATTTATTTGATCCAACATGCTATCCTATTCCGAGTTCTTAAGATTTGACGGGAGGACGATCGCTCTGCCACAGCGATCGCAGTATAATGTTAACCCATAAAGGTTTGCCCGTCCTTTGCACCACAGCGATCGCTCTGCCACAGCGATCGCAGTATCATGTTATCCCATAAAGGTTTGCCCTTCCTTTGCTCTGCCGATAAGAAATGACGATTATAAAATAAAAATTTCCATCACAATTTTGAGAAAATATGGTATAACAAAAGCAAATTATAGCAAAATAGCCTTAACATGAGCTTGGAGAATACCAAAGACAATTTTTCACTAACATGAACACACTTCCTACACTTCGACGATCTAAACAACGAAATGTACATATTGAAATTGTAAAATTCAGGACAGACCTTGAACTAGAACTGTGAACAACGTAATTCTAAGAGGCAACTACGAATTTGAACCTTCATCATGAGACGCAGAAGCATGGATGTCGGACCATTTCTTCTCGAGAGTTTTAAGACGCTTATTCATAGAGAGAAGACTATCATCTTGTGTATCCAAGCGTTTGAATAACGCTGTCTTGAATGACTCCAAATACTCAAGAATAGTTTCATGACCGGCTGAAGGTCTAATTTCAATGTTCTGCTCCTGTCTAGATCCATTTCCATGAGATGATTCGCCTCGATCCCCACGCTCGCTAAAAATCATCTTTGCAGCTTCGGCATTGAAATGTTCTTTAACACAAGGGCGGTTCTCGAATGCAACAAATGTGAACTTATCCTCAATGAGACGGCCGTTCTTTAGCTCGAGGAAGCCAATGTATCCCGGATCCAACTTTGACCATTTAGGAAGAGGAATTACGAGTTGCAGCTCTATAGCTAGACCTGTAGCAATAGAGCTCATTGACGGATGATAAGAGCAACGTTTCTGAATATTAACCATGTGTTTCCAAATGAACGAAGCCATACAGACTTTGTGATTTCCCAGAGCAGCCCACAAAAAAAAGACCTCATTTGCATTCACCTTATTGGCCTCCTTCTTCCCAGACACATTATAAGCCATGAACTTGTGCAAAATCGCCAAAACTGGATCCTTAATAAACCCAGAACTAACATTGTTAGAAGACCAATTATCTAAACCACTAAGTTGTTTCCATGCCTCCTCTACATTAAAACGTTTTGGTCTAACTTTAGATGCCCCTATTTCAGAAGAAAAACCAAAAACTTTATTCATCATATCCAGAGTAATTGTATACTCATTCCCCAAGAATCGACAAGTCATGACAGATTTGATGTTATCTACGTTTAGAGTGCACAACATTTCCAGGCACAACTCTTTGTAACCAACATACTCATGCGTAGCAAAATCGTACAGACTCAAATTTTCCAAGTACTCAGCCAACGGCTCGCGAATTTTTAAATCATCCATAGCAGACCATTCCAGTAAATACGGGGGAGTAACTGTAAGTTTATTGAGGCGTCTAAAAATAATACCTTCATCTTCCGAAAAAATGGGGAATGGGCAATTGAAGTGGGCTGAAAAATCGCGTTTACCGTCTACATGGGCGGGTTCGTTGTCGCGAAGTGGGATTTCAACATTCACACACTTGGTCCTCGGCATGGTCCACAAAGAGCTGGCGTTTGCAGAGACGCGGCGGTGGCTGAATCTGGTAAAGGGAGACTGATTTGCGAAGACGAAGACAGGCACTAGGGTTTCTAGAAAGGCGAGATAAGAGATTAAAAGGACTATTATCTATTTATTTGAGCCAAAATTTGGGCGGGATTTTTGAGATTACACATCGACCGCTATTTGAGCGCGTTCGCTGCGTAACTCTTTTTATTGGATCCCTTAAATGTCAATATTATAATTATAATTATAATTATTAGTATTCAATTTATAATTCATAACTGTTGTTAATATAGAAATAAACTCAATTTCTATTATTATTTGCCCACTGTTGTTACTCTCGTTACTATATTACTATAAGTGGAGATTAAGTCCACATTAGACGTATAAATATAGTGCCAATTATGTTTGAGTATTTTGGTGACATTTCAAAGTAAATGCCTATTGTTATTCTTCTGCCCCGTTATGATTATTATCCCTTAATCAACTGTCAACGAATGTAACTCTCAAATGGTTGAATCAAACAACAAACGGCTTGACATTCAAAATCAATATAAATACCTGAAAAATATTATACCTCTAATGGATAATCCAAACAACATGCGACTTCATATTCAAAATGAATACAACTACTTTGAACAAATGTTACCCTCAAAATAAAAATGACTGAAAAATAATATCACTATGAATCTTGTTTTTTTTTTTTTAATTATATGTATGAAAATGTCTTGAAAATTAATATTTGAATATTACCATAAAATGGATGGCCTGTTATTGCAAATATATAATGTTAAAAATGCAAAATATTTTCTCTCATTTACTTTTTTCTTTTGATATAATTTCATATTAATATTTGTAATTAAATTTGTGCACTTTTGTCAATTTAAATAAAATAATTATATTATCCTTTAAATTATTCGTTAAAATTGCAATATATGAACTAACAATCAGCGATCGGGCTTCCAAAGCGATCGCAGTTCACAATTTCCCAAAATGAAAAAGTTTCGCACCAGACGACGCCGTATTGTGTTTTAAGTCAAACACCGTTTTCAGCGGGTTTTCTGTTCTTCATATCGTTCTCTTATACTACTAAATTATTTAATTTAGGTTACCAATAATTGGGGAGAAAAAAAATAAATCACAACAACCAGTGCTTATTGCAGTGCAAAGACTTTCGTCTTCCCCGCATTCCGGAGGAATCAGCAAAGCAAACCCCAAATTACATTCCCATTCTGCCCAACAGTGGACGAGTTTCTGCGATTATCTGCGTCGTCAGAGTTTTCGAGCTTCAATTTGGCGTCAACCAATTTAAGGTATTTTCAGAATTGGGATATTGAAGTTATGAATTAGTTGTTGATTAACGCATTGATTTCGGTTCCACCTTATAAAACCAGTTAATTTATAGTTGATAATTCATTTAAAGAATGATATTGAATCGGTTTGTGTACGATTTATTGTAGCTTCAAATGAAGGGGGGTATTATGCGTTATGGGATGAGGGAAGCATTAGGACTAGATTGGACATCTGCAGAAGCTGGGTCAGATTCGATTAGCATCAGTACTTCTAATGAATCAGTTAGCAGAGGAACTTATTCGGCTATAAAGAAGGAGGAGCATTCTGCTGTTGAAGAAAACTACAAAACCATAGGTGAAAAGGACGATGCTCCATCACAAGGTGGAGAGGACATTCTAACCGAGGTAATTACCCAGTTTGAGGATAAGTTCGAAACTAACTGCGTTGTTCCAGAGCTTGAGGACGCGTACCTTCTTTATTGTGAATATGGAAGATTGAAAGGATTCTCAGTACGTAGAGGAGGTCAACGTTATGTGGGCAACACACAAAAATTGAGGTGGAAACAGTTTCTCTGTTCGGCCGCGGGAACCCCCAACAACACTAGTAACTCAAGAAAAAAACTAGCAAAATTTCGAAAACAGGTGACTCGGACGGAATGCACAGCAAAGATACAAGTGCACCCTTTAGATGGAGGGTTCAAAATTACGGCATTTTGTAAAGAGCACAATCATCAGCTAGTACCGGCGGACCGGACGTACTTATTAAGAGCTCACCGTCACTTAACCGAAGAGAGGCAGAGTTTACTAAAGACTATGCGGTTAGTCGGCATTCCCATCAACGTAGCTTGTAGATTTATGGAAACAGAATGCGGGGGAGCAAGTAACGTTGGATTCATCAGGAAAGATGTATACGATCACCTTCGCCGTGAAAAAATGTGTGGCACCTCGAATGAAAATGGGGATGCCGTGGCTTTATTGGAGTACTTCAATAGGAAGTCAAACGAGGAACCCTGCTTCTTCTGGAAGGCAAAATATAGTGAAGAAGGTCGGCTGCTGCATTTTTTCATGAGGGATACAAGGAGCCTCAATGACTACCTTAGATTCAGTGACATTCTATCCATTGACACAACTTATAAAACCAACAAGTACAACTTGAGTTGTGCTCCATTTGTGGGCTTGAATCATCACAGCACAAATGTCATGTTTGGCATCGGATTCCTCTCCAATGAAAAGACAAAAACATTTCATTGGCTCCTTGACACTTTCCTAGAAGCCATGGAGGGGAAACAACCCAGGGTAATCTTCTCAGATCAGTGTGCAGCTTTGATGAATGCGATTGATGAAAAATTCCCTTCTGCTACACATCGTCTGTGTCAGTGGCATATCAACAATAATGCAACAAAACATTTTGGATCGTTGAACAAGAATGTAGAGTTTAAAAGAATGTGGTATAAGTGTATGAACGGAGTTGAGACAGAAGCAGAGTTTGACGATCTATGGACTGAAATGATGGCTACTCATGTCCGCCCGGAACAAGGCAAATGGCTTCGAGACATTTATTCGCTTAGGCGGCGATGGGCTTCGGTCTTTACCCAACATATGTTCACTGCGGGGATGCATGCAACTACGAGGAGCGAGGGTACAAATAGGGTTCTGAAGGCTCTCAGCAGGTCATCAAACTCACTTTCTGAATTTGCAACAGCTTACGAGAAGATACAATCACGATGGCGAGAGATGGAAGCTGCTGAGGACACTGCATGCATCTGGCTTCCAGGACAATTTGTGAAACAAAACAGTTTGCTCATTCAAGCAGCTACCTTATACACTCGTTCCATTTTCAAGAAGTTTGAGACCCAACTGACTGAAGCATTAAATGTTGAAGTGGACTCGGATAATGTACACTTGCTAGGTGATGGGAAGATGGAGTTCAAGGCAATTAGGAGCGGAAACACAACTGCCCGTGCAAGGACAATAATATTCGATCCAATCACCAAACACGCCCAGTGTTCATGTCATATGTGGGAAAGCCATGGAATAATCTGTCGCCATATATTACGAGTCTATATTGTGAGAAACGTGAGAACAATGCCTGAGATGTTTATCTTGAAGAGATGGACCAAAGCTGCGAAGAGAATCGATACACAACCTGTTGGTCCGCAACATCCAACAGACAAGACGACTCCTCATATGGATTTTGTGCATGTGGTGATGAGGGAACAGTTTGCTATGGCCGCTGAATCAAAGGACTCCATCATTTTTCAGAGGTTTATTTATCAGCAACTCCAGTATCAAAAACACGGTCTAGCAGTATTACGGCGCGGTGGGGTGCCACAGTCACAACCTACTCCGATGCCAGGTTCCGAACAATCAAATTTCCAATTCTTGAACCCTTTGAAGGTGAAAGATCGCTATGAGGATAATGATAATGCGTCGAGCAAGAGGGCTAAAACGAAGAAGGGTCCCGGTATATCGACAAGTATGCTTGTCATATTGTTAAATTGATTTTTAAGTTCCAGATCATTCAATATTATTAATATGGTTTTAAGAACTCAAATTTTCAAAACACATGCAGAGTCGAGGACAAATCCAACTCCCGCATTGGATCAAGAGACGAGAGCCTTGAGCATGCCACAAATGACTCATGTGACCTCAATGTGTCTCGTATTCATGTAAGATTTGTCCAGTTCCATTTTGATTATTTTTACTCTCCTCAGAATATCAATTTTTTATTTCTTGCTTGTCTCATATTTTCAATGACATGAATGCAGGCAACACAGTGACATGCCGAGTGGTTATGAACCATCACCAAGACATTTCGGCTATTTATTCATAGGCTAATTGGACATCTGTTTTTAATTTACCACGTTGAGTTTGGCATATTTGAAGGTTTTACGTTGTGGGTTGTTATGTTATGTGATGCTTACTTCATTCTATCCAAGAGTGTTAACAAAATAATTTATTTCTTTTGTTTTACTACATCAATGCTGTATAGTTTACGATTAAGGCAGCGACCGCTGTCTGGCAAAATAAACATGGGTACTTCAGCGACCGCTGCACCCTAATAGAAACTTGTCCTAGTTAACACAGCGGTCGATGTTAATAGTTGTTGCTCAGTGCCCAAAGCTAAAAATGATAAATCCTCTAGAAAAACTGTACAAAAAATACAATATACTAATGGAAAAGACATGTTAGAGAGTCAATATATTTGATATTTCCAAGATAGAAGTTCATTCATTTGAAGGATGCCTTCTCCAACATCCATAGTACAAAATACAAGGCAATCATAGAGAACAAGACATATATCCTCAACCAAAATGTCAACAGCCATCTGAAAGGGTCATAAGTGTTTGTCACTAGTCAGAGGATATTATATCTTCTAATCAAAATATGTTAGCAAAAACCTAGCTGCTAGATAACATAAGCCATGATCAATTTGGTAGAACAGAAGGAACATCACTCATCGAGATTCCGGAATTGAACAACTGGGCACAGTAGTAAAGCCTCATGCTCGAGCATTTGGAAGCTTTAATTTGGTCAATTGGAAAACCGCTAGCAAAGCTCTCGATGAACTTGATGGCCATTATCGCACAATCCCTACCTCCTTCCTGTTGAGGTGGCGCCACTGCTGATGGCACAACAGACCACTCAGTCATGTTTTTAAATTTGTGGAAGCCTTCACTCTCCGTTCGAGCAAGGAGCAACAGACGTGGGATAAATCGGGACATATTGCAAAATTGTGACTTCGTTCGCTCCCAACAACTCAACTTCAACAAGGAATCATACACAATAATCATTTCGCCAACCAAATCAATGCGGTAAGCAACCCAATGGATACCACTGACATGAGCAATCCCATAAACCTCCCTCGCATCGCACCAAGGTAAGGAGCCTTCAAGGGGCAACTCACCAAGAACATACTTCATAAGCAAGGTGGATGAGGCATCAAAATTACCTCCCACGCATTTGTCCTACAACACATCATAAATGAGGGAACAGTTTAAAAAAGGGCATGGCAGTTAATGATTTTCGTTGTTTATTTTTTTCAAGAAGAAAACTAACCCAAAAACAGTGTTCGACACAACACCACTGAGAGTTGAACATATCAGGTACGCGTTGTGATTTAAAAATGAGGAGGTTAAGCAAAATATCGCAGTGTTGCACATATTTTTGCATGAAATAATAAAATAAAATAACATTAGTGTGTAATAATGCAGTACAATAACACTCTACATAATTTAGTGAAAATATCATAATTCAAAGTGGTAACCTCATCTGACATCATGGGTAGCTCTTCCTTCTTATCTGAATCCAATAATTCGCGTACCCATTGTAAGTCAACAGTCCTCACAGCTTGTAATGGAATGCGAAAGGTTTGATCGCTGATCCATTGAACAAGAATATATTAGGATTAATCAATAAGTGAATATACTGAATACTTTGAAATGTATTACTTACTTCAGCTTCATTATTGCATCATTATCCCAATCACGAAAGTGCTGAATACGATCAGGAGCGTATTTCTGCATGGGACTGAACTTCATTGTTGACCTCGAATTATTTGGTGAGGGCATGATTGGGTGATTAGAACCCTGGTTCTGGCTCGAGGAGGCATGCGTGGTAGGTGACATAAAAGCAGTGCTTGGAAATTCGCCTAAATAATCTCTGCCATTTTCAGATGGATGCTCCTTGTATGATAAGGAAACAACTTGAGATTTTTCCTCTGCCTTAACATCTATTGGGGATGGCTCAAAGTGTTGACTAATCCATTCAGAATTAAATTTCGTTTCATGTGCTATTTCGGCTTCTGCTGAGAACATTGGTTCAAGAAAGGGCTCACCATCTTGATGATTTCCCGAGTTCAGATCATATGACTTCAGAATGTTTCCACCATTTATTTCCACATCTTCTTTCACAGTTTCAACTGCTTTTATCAAGTGTGAAATTGCACTAATTAAGAATGCTTTGGATGGAAATGCATCAGAATTCCGAAACCGGTTGACTTCTATGAAATTCTGCAGCCAACCATCCAAACGAGTGGCAATTGAAGCCAACATGTACGTGGCAGAATCATGAGCAGATGTACTAGGCTGTTATAAAATAAATATTCAGATCAATCATTTTTTTTATTAGAAAGGAACAACGCTTTCAATCTGTGCAAATGAAATGATACAACAATATCACTATGAAAGATTGAGGAAGTGATAAAATTATGTACCGATGTGTACGGCTTGAGTTTGACGTAGTTATCAATTGACTCAAGGTCATCGGCGCGATATAGTAACGGATGAAACACATCAGACACAGGGCATGGATCACCCACGAGAAGGCCTTCATCAAAAGTCCTATTCCCAAACATCAACTTCCTCCTAGTAGGTCCAAGAATTCCAGTGATTGATTTATCGAGCGCACGACTCTCAAGAGACCTGAAATTTTTATTGTACGGCATTGCATCGCGTACAAGTTTTTCCTCATGGCTGGAAAACTTAAAGGCTTCCTGGAACATATTCAGTAAGTAAACTAAATATGAGCTGAAATAAGAAAATGCTATTAAAAATTATAAAATTTGATATTATTTGACTAACACACCATCTCTGTAGGCGGAGTGCTGGTCACAAAGGACTTAAACGAGCTATACCAGATGCTCTTATAACTTTCCCATCTGAATAAATGAGGAGCAGCAAGGTCGAACTTGGAAAAACGGACGCCACATTTGTTTCCAATCTCAGGGTACACTTCAAACGCCCAGACTTGAAGTGCTAGCATAAAACCATTCACAACTACTACATGTTTCTTCCTATTGTTAGGATAATTGTTTAACCGAAATGCTGAATCCAGAAACTCATTCACCATGTAATCATATGACTCTCGACCCCAAGGATATGAGTTAAAATGGAAAAGATTGTCAACAACGTGAAAATAATTCAGGTTCAGCTTATGTTTGACAAATCCTCGACCTAGCAGAGCACCATACATGAAGACATTTAACGCAAGTTTCAGGGTCGTTTCACCCCCACCAGCCGAATGAGAAGACACCTTCTTGAATTGATTTTCCAAATCCTTCAACAAAATACTTGTTCTCGACGGGAATTGATTATTGTACAAGTCCGATGATGTAGGGAGTTCTTGATGAGGCCCGAAGGATAATCCTGTTATGGCCATGAATTCTTCGGGCCCGAAAGTAGCTTCCATTCCATTCACATTAAATCTTAGAACTCCTTCTCCACGTCTAGAATAATCAACTTTACGCAGCAAGTACAAGATTAGAGGACCTTGAAATATCAAATCTTTAAACTTTAAAAAGTGTCCAAAACAAGACTGTTTGAACAAGTTTTGATTTGCGTCATCCAAGTTTTGCTTTAAGAGTTCAACTATACGTTTCAGTGACGAACGTTGGCTAATACTGGTACCTGCATATGTGCAAAAATATTCATGTAAGCAAGCAGTACTAAATAAATAAAATACGCACTCAAATACAGCGACCGTTGTGTTCCAACGACCGCTCGTGCGCATAATCAATTTGATTCAATTTAGGTGGCTAGTAAACGTTGTGCCGATTCGATTCAATTTGGAGAATAGCGGTCGTTTCCATCCAACGACCGCGCACTATCATTTAGAGCCATTTTTAAATTTTTGGCCACATCTTGTCTTGTTTTATTTATTTCGGATTTTTCAACTCCTAACTGACAGCAGAATAATAATAAAAATAAAAACCAAAAAAATGCTTTTCTTTGCAATAAATGAAGCTTCAACCAAAAAGTTTAAACCCCACCACAATAAATGAAGTTTTCTCACCAGTAATTGCCCCAAAAAGTTTGCAACAAAACCATTTATCCGCTTCTTATTTTCAAAAAACAAACAAAGCTCACCTTCAACCTCTTCAGTCTCACGAACGCCACTCAAATCTTCGTCCTTCCTTTTCTTGCACTTCTTGGATCCATGACCCGGCTGAGCCGGCAAATCGTCACACATTTAGTTGCTTTCACAGAGAAATTTTTCCTCAAACTATTCTATATTCTTCTTCTTCTGTAATGACTTGTTATGAGTCTCCAAAAACATTTAATTTTAAATTTTTAATTTCGTTCAAACGATTCAAAAACGGAAGCCGTACGGTGTCACATCAGCACTAAATGAACAGTTGAAAGAATGGTGTCCTTTGCTTAGATTTCTTAAATTCCAAAAAATTAAAATTCCCGCATGTAAATTTGCTTTATTTTTTCTTTTTATAAGAATTGCCAGAAATTTAAAAATGAAAATTACTTACTGGATTGTTTTTTTTTTTAACACTTAATTAATTTTCCACCTTTATATGTTAGTAGACAATATAAATTATTAAATTCTGAAGATTTAAATAAATATACCTGTTTCTATATTAAATTTATGAGTTTGTATTTTCATTAATAAGTCGAAACATTAACAAAAATATATATATATACACAATATATATATATATATATGTGTGTGTGTGTGTAACAAATACTTAATTATACGTCCAAACTTTAAAAAATGTATATAATAAATTTCTTATTCAGCAGTAAACCTATCAAACTGTTTCTGCGAATTTCAGAAGGGAGCAGAGGAACCGAAACTACCTAGGAATTTGGAAAAGCAGAAATATTGCACTCTGTGAAAAATAAATATAAAATAAAATTAATTTCCACGTGTAGCGCTGCGATTGTCCGTTCCCCATGGGAACGTTCCCAGCTTCGAAGCTCCCATTTCCCTGCGTAAGATAGGAACAAAAATAGAAAACGGCTCTATGATTATGATATGAGAAATCACCATTCCCCATTTTTTCCTCCTCAACTTTGATAAGGTCATTAAAAAGAAAAGAAAATCTATATAGTGGGTGTATCTCTTTAATTATATACTTGTAAATTGAAACCACAATTAATCTTTGTATGCTGCTATCAATTTCTGTCATCGTGAAATAGAACAGCGCGACCATGACAGTAGCTCCAATACTGATTGTGTTCTTTCAAAAAAATCGAGTGACAACACCCAAATTTGCTGAAAATTAAAGCTCTTGGTCATTCTAAAATATATATACATAAACAATTGTATTCGTAGCTTGTTGTTTTTCAGACTTGGGGTTATAGGAAAGTGGGGGCTATAGGGATAAATTAGGACATCAATAATTATTTATTTATTTTTTTTAATTAAGGGGGCTATAGGGAGTAAAATGGAGGTTGTGTTTAGAATTACCCTACATCCGTCTCATTCGAACGTTACATTTTATTATTTTATATTTCATAAATACTCCGTAGTAAATATTGTAATGTCTCGAACCAAGCAAAAAGAGTAATAAAAAGTACTACCTTCATCCTATTATATTACTCACATTCACTATTTGGCACGCTTTTCCACCGAAACCTACGGGTTTTAAAATATAATTTTATAGTATCGTTTTTTTTACGGGATACTATGAGTGTCATAGTATCCCGTAAAAAAAACGATACTACAAAATTATATTTTAAAACTAGTATTAGATTTCGGTGAAAATACGTGCAAAAAGTAAATGTGACTAATGTAATGGGATGGAGATAGTACTCCGTACAAAAGTAGAATCAATTAGGCAAACCGTTATGTAGCCTTTTTCATAAGCCTAAAGTTAAAAACAGTCGTACATTAAAAAATTGGCTAATATCAACCACTTTTCACATATAAAGACAGTTTTACCCTTCTTCCTTTCCCGATTCTCTCTTGAAAATTCAGTCGAGCCTTATCTCCTTCCCCTCTCTTCCTCTCGCCTGTCTTCTCCAACGGTGGTTGCCATAGCCGCGGCCAAGCAACATCATGTCCTTAATGAATTTTTTCTATTAATAAAAACAGTTTCAATTAATCCCTCAAAATAATCATTTTCAATAACCAAAAGTTAATAATAATTATTTTAAGTATAATGTATAATTTTAACCTCTCATAAGGAAAAATTATAAGTTTAGCCCGATAAACTCTAAGTCATGATCATGATACATGACCATATGTCGTGATCGTGGGCACACGGCATTGTCACGCCCTTGCATGGGGCATGTTGTAGTCACTACAACACGATCACGACATATGGTCGTGTATCATGTTCATGACTTGAGAGTTTATCGGGCATGTTGTAGTCATATGTCAACACCTAAGGTTCATCCCCCTAAACTTATACTCCGTACTTAATGGGTTATCATTAACTACTCCCTCCATTTCGTCTAAAGTGGCACGCTTTTCCACGCTTCTCGATAATGGGTTTTAAAATGGATTTTTGTAGTATCCAGCAAAAAAAAGAATTCTTCAAAAATTCATTTTAAAACTCATCATCGAGAAGCGTAGAAAAACGTGTCAAAAAAAACAAAAAAAAGTGTCACTTTAGACGAAATGGAAGGAGTATTACTTATCGAGAATTGTTATTTTAGGGACCGTCTCTGAATATAAATGATGACCACAAATAGGTTGGGGATTTTGGCACAATCTATAGATCTGTTTCTAATTACTTAAGAAGATAAAATACAAGATGATATATTGAATTATAACTTGGCCAAAAAAGGAATCACCTATGTGAAAATCAATCCCGGTTCGGAAAGATACAATGAAACTAAGCTCGTGCCAACAGTATTTAGTATTTACATATTAATTTCCACAACATGGTGAAAAATAGCAACAATCACAGGGTTGCCCATCATTACATGAACCAAACAAACCACAACAATTACATACGCACCCATCTCCCCGACGAGACGGGGCCCAGGCCCACGCTCCACCCAGTCGAGGCGGATACTAACCGAGCATCGAGAAGTTATACAACAAAAAGAGGCAGAAGACAAACACATACTATAATCTCATGACTTGACATCCTTGAGCACGCCCCCCTTCTCAAGCTCACCAACTAGATCCCTCAATGCAGGAACCTTCATGGCCAGAGTTCTGTACAGTCTCGAGTACCGAGCCCGGGTTCCGTCTGCTGTTCTGGCAAGAGCGAGCAGGCTCAGGGCTTCCGGAAGCTGGGCGAATGTGTCTTTCATCTCCTCCAGGCTCATATTTTCGAGAACGGTCGGTCTGGGAACGACTCGAACAATCTCCCCACCCTTGGGTTCCTGTACTCGAGCGTCCGCCTTGATGACCAGTTCCGAGTTCGAGTTGGCCCCACATTTGATTATGAACGGAGTCGTGGCGCCCGTGTTGAACTGCAGTACGTTCCACTGTGCCACGTCGGTTTCGGAACCGTGCGTCGTATCTGAAGGATATTTGGAACTGTGCGGTGCTTCTAGAAGCTTGTCGTCTTCTTCTGCAGTCGACTGCATGGGATGCCATCGAGAATAAAAGTCGAGAAAGAAGAAAATACAGATCCTATGTACTGATATTGAATTTATGGGCATACCTCTACATCGTCTCGAGCTTCTGAAATGTGTCTCTGGGCGCATGGATGGTCAATGTCGAGTAAAGAAGGCATCTGTTCTGAAAGTTCGTCTAGAGACACGAGCAACGATCGTTTCTTGCTCTTACTTAGTACGCTGACAGATGTTTGCCTCATTATATCCTGTTAATGCAGAATAATTTCAAATCTTTCCAGGTTTATAATCAACGAAACAGCAATCTAACGGCATCGAGGAGGATACCTTGACTTGTTTCAGTATGGCATCAAGGGAAATCAATGACGCGAGTCTTGCATCCTCAGCAGCAGTGGAAGGATTTCGAATTGGTGCAGCGCCTTCTTCCAGGTTTACCATCTCTGCATCACTTTTCATTTGTTGCAAAATCTGATTCAAGAAAACATCAGGAAGTATAACCAGAGATAATCAGTTATTTTAAGTCATATATAAGATGCATGGAAATGCATGCACTAATGCAAGGTGGAAAGAAGAACAAAAGATGCTTCTTATTGAAAGGTATCCTGCTTCTATGAAATCAAGCTCTCCTCCCCAACATCCACTCGATGGTAAATTTAACAGAAAGAGGATCATCTTTGCAGCCTAATGAACAAGGACTCGGATAGCAGGAAAACAAGAAAATACTTCTGACACACAAAGTGCGACAAGCAAGAGAAGAGAGTCGCCCGACAATAATACAGACCTTCCTTCTCTTGTGATCAACAGACTCAAGAGCTGAACGTAGCTTAGCTACTTGAGCAGAGTCCTCCGCTGCTTCAGTTGCCAAAGTACCAGCTATATCCTGATGGACCAACATAACAGTAGATATCAGTAACAAATATATTAACAAAGCTCAATACAATGCAAAACAATCAATCAACAGCCAATGGGTAGACAGTATCAGAAAATAAATACACATACAGACAAACTACCTAGTTAGCCATACGGCTATCCGTAGCTGCAGAAAGAGGAAAATATATAGAAGACAGCACGAACCTACCTTCAAATGTTGCAGCTGTGAAGTATAAAGACGTCTGGCATATTCGGATAAAAGCTGGCCAAGAGCATCAGTAGTAGGAGGCCTGGCAGCACCTAGTCCAGCCATCCAACCATCCATTATTGCTGTGGAGAGAAGTTCAAGTTGACCAGTTGCTCCGGCTACCGTGTCATCAGCAACAGAAAGGAAATCAAAGTTCTCCGCAAGCCAATTCCGGATTTGACGCTGGAGCTCACCAGCAGGAGTATGAACAAAAAGAGCTGCTAGTGCCTTGTTCCCAATCGAGTAAATTTTTGCTTCTTCGGTTATTTCCCTGAGCTTTCCACCAGTTATATGCTGTCTCCATGAATCCTGTATTGCAAAATTAGGTATTAATATAAAAGTAAGCACCATTGATCGCATAAAGTCTGCAGAAGAACTGAATACTGCTTAATATACATGAAAAAAAAAAGAGAGAAATGTAATGCAAGTAATGGAAGAATCACAGGAAATAGCTAAACCATCTCATTACTTTCAAGCATCAAAGAGAAATGGAGCATTAATTACGGACATGTTACTCCCATATTCCCTTTCTGCAATTAGGCCAAGCAACTTTAGGAAATTGTGGCTTTGCTTAGCAGCAGAGGGTTCATCCACTGTATATTTAATGTTGTTACCGTTTTGATTAATAGCTCATTTACGCTTACTCTCTAAGAGAGAGAATCAGACATGACTCGTCTGTACTGGAATAAAGAATAACATAAGATAGGGTAAAATACATGAGGCGTTAAAGATAGATAGTAATCAGTACGAATGGAAACAGTAAACAAGGAAACAGGGATAACAAGACAAGCTACCTGATCAATTCCACGTATCTTCAGGACTACTGATGACAACTTTGACTTCTTTTCTGCTTTTATATTTACTTTGAACCCTTGAATTTGATCCTCAACCAACATGTTCCTTGAGCTGGAATCATATCGTACCGGAGATCGTCCTGGGCTGCTACTACGGCTAGAGCTTCTACTACGACCATTATAAGGCTTCTCAAGAAAGCGCTCAACAGGAGAAACCTTACAAAATAAAACAAAATATTTACTTTAATCTTTTTTTTTTGGATTACATGAGAAGATTGTTTCAGTGAACCTGAACAGTTTGTCTGTGGAACCATTAGATTGGCATGTGAGAGGGAAGGCACCTTAATGGATTGTAATTCTGGTGATCGAGCAAGCAAGGAACGTATGTACAGAATCCTAACACGGGAGACAAGCATGGTGTCCATCACTCTTCTGGGCTCCATTTTACGAATAAAAGCAAAAACAGCATCTCTTATTTCAGCAAGGATTTCATGCTCTCTAGAAGCACCTGCCTTGATGACTGCAGCCAGCACCTATCATATAACAGTCGAGCTTCCTTAGTAGAGACACAACCATTTTTGATATCACTAGAACAGTACAAATGCACAATGAAATCTTATGGCTTAACCTAGGTCATAGAATTCAAATATACCAGTTGCAATAGATCTTAACAAATACTACTTCAGAACCAGAACTATACGACATTGAAGAAAGAAATAGTGCAGCTCTATAGGCTGTAGCTTTACTGTGAACAATGAGTGTTCCATTGGCAGATGGACCAAGTCTGAACACAGAGCATTGTGATAAATGCATGCTTTGAACCAAGCTTATTTTCTTTAATCTTTTCCGATGTGCTCCCAAAAGGTGTCCGTGGACTACTTATTTTGTAGATCAAACTTGACAAGCAGGTGCAATCATATCAGAAGTCATCGTGCAGTTCAGGTTTCACATCATCATGATACCAACAAACAATAGGCCGCACAAGAGCTTAACACAAATTTCTAAGGAGAGCAGTGGAAAAATGCAAGCGAGAAACAAGCTACCTCAAAATGTCCAGTTAGATGATCCAAGGAAAGCCTCAAGGAGATACAATCCCCACAAAAGTCATAGAATGACCAAATCAATAAAATTAAGACATATCGGAAACAAGAAAACAGCTTCTACATTTTAACTTCAACAGCTACAGTTGAAAGCATAAATATGGATATTGATTCCTACCAGCATCAAGAGCTTGTTAGCTCCATCTGAGATTGCAGCAAGGCTGTCATACTGTTCTGGATCAAAATCATTCAGGGCAGAAGTAAGATATTCACCAGCTGGTGTAGTTTTGACAATATCAGTACCAGTCTTCACCAATGCAATAGCTCTCTCAGTCTTTTCAGAGGCTAAAGGAGAAACACCATCACCAGGGCGTCCTTTAGCATTGGTATTCTCATTCCTGTGAAATATAATTCAGAGAGAGTCGGACATAACAATTAGGAAACTTGGTGGAAGAACATGGGCAAAGGAAATCAAATTTATAGGAGATGCTACAGACAAAACATAACAAAGTTGCTCAAAAGCAAACTGGAAAAACACCTTTGCAAGTCACGAGACTGACCAAGTGGTCCCCTAGGAGATGGGCTTGACACCTGAGAGAATAGAACAAGCAGGTAATCAGTATGTCCAAAAATATCAAACTAGGACTAGAATGACACACAACCCATAGAAAAATAACAACCCCAAACACAAGTTAGATGGAAGATTAAAACCTGTGGTGATCCAGCTAAAGAAGCTTTCTCAGTCAGTCTGTCGAACAACTTCTCATTCTCTTCATGTAACCTCTGTTGAAAATGAAACCAAAGAGGCAAACTTAATCACCTGGTATTTCAGGATGATCAAAATACCGGCAAACACACGATGCTTCTATGTAGTTTTAAGAGATAGAATTTGCAGATAAGAACATGCATATAACTTTGTCAAACTACTGGAGGCTAAACAATTTTCTAGCCCCATTCATTCCATGGAAGGTACAAGAAATTATATCAGACAAAGTCATCTCGTGGACAGTTAGCAAAAGTCAAGCACCTCTATGAGTGCATCCCGTTTCTTCAGTTCATCCTCTAGTCTCTTAGTAACAGCAGAAGAATCCATGTCATCCCCTGAGTCTTTGTTGCTTGAATACGCTTCACCCTGTGATGTAGATCCATTTGTTGCCCGAGTCTCATTGGAAAGAAGAGCTTCATTCAATTGCGACTCAACGCTCTTCAGTTTGGCCTACACAGAGGCAACAAACATTATGAGAATTAAAGACCAAGGTGTATAGTTATATCTTTACAAGGATATATAGTGAAATTCAGTTTCAGCTACATCAGATTTATTGCTTAATTGCATTATAAATTCAGGACTTGACACCAAATCTGGAGCCACTAATGCACTTCTTACCATGAATATATTTTCAGAATATTTGGATCATAATGCAACTATATGGCAACTGTACCTGGAAAACCATTTAATGGTTTACTGTAGCACCCCACAAATCGTGATTCCTTTACTTTACTAGAAAGTGTGCTAAGTTCTAGCTCAAGGGCCCGCAAGTACTCTAACTCTCTAAGAATTCAATATGTACAATTTTTATAAGTGAATGCTTTTTTTCAGTAACGACTTATCCAGAAACATGACGCGAAGTCATCAAAGGGTGACGTGCAACCAGACTAAAGACACCTTAACCAGTTCTGTAGATCTCATGAACCACTTTCATGCTAAGCAAATTCAAACCAGGATTTTGTATGGCCCTTAACTTCTTTCAATGTACTACCATTAAGACTTGTCTACATTCTTTGAAGACAAGCAGAAACAAAAACACGGCTCTCTTCTTCAGTTTCAACATATAAGAAACATGGCATTCCATCTTCTATAAGAGATGCATGACTCAATATAGAAGTAATGCAAATAAAGAATGCATCTATTCCAGGATGGGGGGCAACTGATTACAGCCAAATCTAACATAAAGATTGAAGGAACTTAAGACAGCACTTCTGAGCCAACCTGCAACATTTGAATTGCTGAATCCTTTTCTTCTATCTGTAATTTCTGCCCTTGCTCCGCTTGTAAAAACTGAGTTACTTGGTTTCGTAATTGCAGGTTCTGTTCCTTCTCTATCTTAAACTTATCTGCAAGCATTATATTCTCTGTCTGCAATGAACAGGAAAAAGATTTCAGATTGTGAGAAAAGAAACCTAAAAGGTGCTCATTAATCAGGTTACAGTCAGTTCAAGAAGCATAATCAGAACATTGTATGTAACGATAGATATCACCAATTTAATGCCCAATCATAGCATTGACCATTATTCAACAATTTTAGAGAGTAAAGAGTGTGACAGAATAATTTAGTACTTTACAAGCACATAATAGTTGAAAACCATGATGTTACGAACCTTTAAATCTGACTGCAAAGTGAAAGAAACTTTCCAGGCTTTCTGAACTTCATTGAAGAGTAAAACACATTGGTCATTGGCACGTTTTAAATCTTGTTTTATCCCCATGTTTTCTAACTTCAAGTCACTGACTTCCTTTTCCTTTTCAAGTAATTCTTTACGTGCATCATTGGCCTGCAAGAAAGATTGCAGCAGATATTAGAGGACATTCTTTTTATCACATACTTTTATCTTGGCCTTTTCTGCCAACATGCATACATCATGAGATAACAAGTAATCTAACACACAGATGAGCTGCAACTTTTTAAGCATAACATGAGCAAGGTAGTTCTTCTGCAGGAAAATAAGGCTATATAGATTGATCATCATCTTGACGTAAGACTTTTGCATTCCCCATCTATTACTACAACAGGATGAAAACAGTTGAACATTTTTATCAATTGATCCCAATAGAAAAAGAAATTAAGCAGACTTACAATATCTTTCCACTTCTTGATTGTATCTCGATTCCCAAGGCTCAACATAGCATTTCGAGCTCTAGAAGAAAAATTAAGGGATGATAGTGTCTCAGACATGCTGGGCACATCAGGACAGATGTTAACAATCATCAATGTTATTGAGCTTCCACCTGCATACAGAATGATGATACAGAGTGGAGTCTTAGACATCGGGGAAAGCCCAAAAATTTAAGAATGTAATTATATTGTATTTGCATGTCTTGATTATGTTTGTATGAGCCTGCTCCCTCCCTCCCCCTCTCTCCCTCCCTATCTACCATAGTTACTTATCCATGCATTGGGTTCAGGGTGTATAGAGCTCAGGTAAATGTGTAACATAGATATCATGTATTAACCAGTAAGGCATTGGATTGGTGCAACTTGAGAGCATCTTATGTGCAGAATAATTAAAAATGAGAAAAAAATGAAATACTTCGCTTTGATTGGCAAGACAAAGAGCGTTCCCAAAACTCCGACAACGTTCAAAAGAGCATGCACAAATTTTGATGCAAATCCCAAAAAAGAAAATGATCAGCATATCTTGCCAATTGCAATTCTATGCTTTCTCTGAATTAAGATAAAAATGGACAGTATAAAAGACACAAATCCTATAAACACATTCATTGAACCATGGATTCAAGTTCAGTAGGTGTTGACTCCTAGAAACAACATTTGTAATAATTAGCCACAGAATGACAACAGGGAGGGGAACATATAAATGAATTAAAAACCAGAGCACCTAGCGAATCTGCAAGAACTTTTGTTAGCACGGAGTTCTCGTATGGAATGTTATCGTTCTTTGAGGTTAAGGATGCCAAAACATCACCCAATCTGCAGACAGAACATCGAAATTTAAGTATCAGAATGAGGAGCCAATAGCACAAAGAAGTCCAACAACATGGATAGAATAAATAGTAACCTCACAGCTAATGACATTACATGAAAAGAGCATACACTTTAATGTCAACATGGAACAATAAATAATAAGCTAAACTACAGACCCATCAAACCTCTCAACATCAGGTTAATGACTGGAAAAAACTAAATAAAGCAACACCAAAAGCAAATTCATATGGCATGTGAATAAGAGCCAATATCATGTCAAAATGGTCTAAAATGCAACTTAAGCAAATGAAAAGCACACGCCAAAGATGTCAAACTTTAAGATAAAGCATTGCAGAGTCACTGAGAGAACCAAATTAGGTGCTTAAACTTACGTTGAAAGGGAATTTAAGACATGCAGCAACTCTGTTGCATGTTCACCAGTTTCATCCTCTACTCTTGTGCTCTCGCTTCCAGCCAAATCAAGTAGAGAAAGCTTGCTGTATATGTTGTCACCTGTGATCAAGTTCGTATAGTATATGTGTATAATGACAACCCTACAAAATACAATACAAAAATAAACAAATATTAGAATGAGAAGAATATAGGAAGTAGAGGTAAAAAATGTCTTTTCAAACAGAAAATGGAATGGAACAAGCATAGACACGCACATGCAGCATTGAATTTCTTAATTTTACATGAAATTGAAATGCATTATTATGCAAACACGTCAGATACCATTCCAGGAAACAGTCATGGAACATATTGTTAGAGATTACGATATATCTTAGGAAGAGATTGTATAAGCTTAATTTAAGTATTTCCTTCGTGGCATAGACTCGTTTATCCTGGATATATACATTTACATCAAGTTGATGAATACACGGAAAATGGACTCCAAAATACATGTTGCCCGTGTAGTGTAACATGGTATGAAAGGTATAAAAAGTAGAAACAGCGTCCTTTTTTAGTTTGAATATGATATGGAGGTCTGGTATAGAGGATATATCTCTTTTCTACTAAAGCTGATCATGTTGATAGGATAGTATCTGTCAAAACACTATTATCATCTCCAATCTTCTTGTTCCCGAGCACTGTTTAGTTGTATGTGAGACCCTTCAGAGAATCACTCTTATTTTTAGTTTATCCAACCATCCAACCTTTTGCAGTTCATAGACCACTAAGGAATATAACAGCCGGATATCGAACCTGCAAAAGATCCATCTACCCTAGACAATTCTATACCCAAATAAATATCAGAAACGAACACCATTGTAGTGCCAACTTCATCCAATTAATGTACTAATATTTTTAAGCATCATTTTACAGACCCACCAGTTGCGCTAATCCATTTCCTAATCAATTATCATTCATCAAGCACTTTTTCGTGAACACATCAACAGGAACATATGAAACCCTACATAATTCTATTCTGTGCGCAATAAGTTTTTCATTTGAATAAATATCATTTTATTTTATATACAACATAAAGGTGCTATAGATGAACTTTTCATGTAGGGATAGATCTGCTCAAGAAATTAGGCATCTTTCACATGTATACAGTAAAGGCATGTAATTTATAATGTTCTCAGGTTTACGACTGACCGCATATATGTATTTGTTCCAAAAGAAAAGGACAAAAGGGCCAGTTAAGAAAATAGTGCAAAACTAAAACAAAAGCCAAAGAACACAAACAAATAGAATAAAGTTCATGAGCCTTACAGATGTGAAACTTTAAACTTCAAGGTGTCAGTTCCTCTGTTGTGAAAAGCTGTTTTAAGAATCCTATTGAACTCTATAGGGTTCTCAACTTTTTCCTGGACAAGTTCTACAACGCAATCCAATGAGCAAACATAGACCTTTGGTTGAGTACTTCCAGATTCCAGAAGCAAGTCTGTTATCTACAAAAGCAGAAGTGAAGTCCAGCATTAGCATCAGATTCTAATGGTATTTTAGCATGATATAGGTCAGAAGTTCAATGTCGTAATTAATCAGTTCAATCGTAAGAGACATTGAACGAATATTTCGACCTTGAATTTTTCTTTTCAAGTCTGTAAAATACTTTTAATATGTCTTAACACATTCTGCCTGTGATAAAATTAACTTCTAAGTCAAACATTTTTCTCCCTCTCTATTTTTATGTACTTGTAGTTAATTTCTCAGGAGTTGTTGCAAAAAATTTCAACAATAAGATAGTATTAAGATACGTGCATGCCAAAGATCCAAACCCATGGGAAGTGGATGCAGATAACCCATCAATAAAACAAATGGACTGTAACATTTGCATTTCCCCACTATGATGTGGATGGAGAGAAACCTGTTCGTTATAAAGCTCAAAGACTGAAACTGAGAAACTATAACGAGAAGTTGAAGTTGCATCTGAGTTGGATAAATCAAAGAGCTCCTCAAAAGATCGAGCATACAGACCACGATCGTGGCTAGATCCTTCCTGGAGGAAGATGGGAAAAAGTTATCAGAAGACAGAGTAAACAACATGTCATGATCAATTTTATATTACATGGATAGATCCACGACATATCTAGAGTTGATTTTGTAAGAACAAATAGAAAGAAAAATGCATGATCGATGATTCCGTGTACTGTGTAAAATCTCATATGTCAAAGAAACATATGTATCAGAGAAACAAAGAAATATATAAAGATATATTTGCAGTCAATAAACATGGTGAACAAATTTATTATCTATACAATGCTGCAGCATGGGGAAGAGAAGGAGAACACATACCATAGTATGCGTCTTTCCTGAGGAAGTCTGCCCATATGCAAATACAGATACATTAAATCCATCAAATGCTGACTGAACAAATGGCTGAATATCAGCAAAGAGATCGGCTGCATAAACGAAGCTCATATGTCAGTATAGTTGTTTAAAACAGCTAAAGCAAAGGAAGGGAAATAAGATTCCACCTTGTCCAACATGAGGCCCATAAACCCTGTCAAACTCAAAATCCTTCTTTGGATTGGATAGGCTGTCATCTTCAGTGTTTATGCGTAGGGTATAATCATCAGGAAATTCTACAATACCCGGGCCTTCCTCTTCAAATGGAGGCCTTACACGACAAAATACTTTTACATTTCCTGCAATATGTTAGTCCAGCAGATTCAGATTGCTGTGATTATCATGCATATAGCTGCTGGATAACATGAGAATTCCAGAAATCATAAAGTACAAATAAGTACCTTTGGCTGTCAATAAGTCATTAAATAACTTCTTCTTCTCAGATAGCAGCGGAAAAATTCTAGCTTCTGTTTCAAGTGCAGCCTGATCTGGAAGTAGGTGGTTTGGTTTCAATGAGTCAGCTGTATTGATTCATGTACAGAAAAAGATACTAGAAGGCTGATATCTCTAAACCTCCATGAACTGGAGATGACCCAAAGAAGTAGTAGGGGTATAAAGGTCGCAGATAGAGACACTAACTAACATTAGAGAGGACAACATCATTATAGTGTACAAGGTAAAGCAGAGAAGGATCACAATAAAACAACTTAAAAAACATAGGGAAATATTGAAGTTCTACAATAGAACAGTTTGGACCATAGATGTCAGCCCACCGAGCCAAATTCGAGTTTTGAGTTCAAATTCGACCCAAAGGGCACACTATACCTAGTTTACGAGTCTTCTCAGCAAGTACACCTAAGTAACGCGTAACACGATCAAGTTTTGCACTGGAATATTCTTGGAGATCCATGGCTTCTTGTCTTAATTGCAAGTAATCTTCTCTGACAAGCTGCTCAAACAAAGTAAAGGTGAAAATTTCAATGATAGAGTAGGAGCAAGCTCATTTAGATCAAAAGATGAAACAGTGAAAACAAAATGAACATGTTGAACCCAACATTTGAAAAATATGCTAATAGTACTTGAGAAGGCATGCAAACCTCAAAACAGTTAATGAAGCTCTAGAGTGGACTCCAAGACTGAGCATGAAAGATCTTGCTCCCCACAAACAAGAAAATACCAAAAACAGAAGGAAATGTATAGCGTTTTGATAAAACATGTTTAGCAGCTTACAACACCTATTATGTTCATCTAATCATGGAAAGAGATTGTTCTACTAACAGACAGCAGCCTTGTCAGGCTTCTTTGTTCTCTTGATTTCTATATATATATATATATATATATATATATATATATATATGTGTGTGTGTGTGATATCCTTTTTAAGTAATCTTTCATATATAAGACAGTGCTGCTGGACATCACCAAGCTTATAAGTGTAACAAACACACAATTCAGAATCCTCAATCTGAGCATTCTAGAAATATAACTTTCAGGATTCAGAAAAAAGAGCTAACAGTACTTATCAGTCATTTTCCTTATGTAGCCAGAACCAGGCTATTACCCTTTCTTCCACTTAGTTTGCTACAGAGAGCAGTAAATGTTACCACTTGTGTTTCTTTAACGTTCACTCGTTGATTTTCTACGGAATGCGGTAAACCTTCCTAACATCAAATAAGAAGACACGAGAGAAAGGTACACACTAAGGCTGTAGACTGAAGCAAAGATTACCTTTGGTTTAACTGACAGACTTGACCCACAAATATTACTTTCAAGTTTAGTCAAGCTCTCTAGCAAAAATATTAAGAACAAACGTGATAGCAGCACTCAGCAATATCTAACAGTAACACAGGTAATAGAGAAATAGCATCTGCTTTTAACTAATACAGAGCATGTGGCAACAATATATTAATGCCAGCTGATAAAATTGACAGCAGGCGATCTCAAGTGATAGGTTAAATCCACGAAACATCTCCACGAGTCCCATTTTATTTTCTAATCTTGTAACATTAATTATCCCACACTGCTCCTTGATCTTAATATCTACAAGAAACAGTTTCTTGCAAGTTAGGCAGATAGGCACAAGTTCCTACACAATAGCCAGGTTTCTCCACTAGTTTCTGCACTTCTCAATTCATACCTAGCATAAAACTAATTCCACAAAGGCAAACTCAGCATGTATAACTATAAAGTAAAATTTCGGCATCTAAAATCAAGCACTTTCTTCAACCTACCCCAAATCCCCAACAGCGAGATATATAGAAGCCGCCAATTTTATTAGAATCCGAACGAAAATCCAGAAACTTCCCAAACATCATCAAAAGCTCTCATTCATTGTCCTCCACGATAAATGATTTTCATGAACCTCAGCATTCGCAATTATATTCCGCACAGACATGAACCAGTAGCTAAAATCAGCTGATTTTGTTAAACTAATTTAAACATACCAGGTTTCACTCACTCAAGCAAACCCAGTAAACAGAAGTCTACCAGCTAAAAATGCTGAGATAATTCAAAAGCATTTCCGCATAAACACTGAGGGAAAAAAAATTCACTCTTCTCAGCCGCAGACAGTCGAAGAATTTGAAGAGCAAAAAACATTAACCTTGACTTTGTCATTCAATCGGAGGAACTTGGAGTTGACGACTTGCTTGGCAAGGTCCGCCTGCGAGGATATCGACATCGAGTAGCGGCGCGGCGCCACCGGCACCCTCCGGTAATCATCTCTCTGCTCCACCGATTTCCTCGGCTCGAACCCGGCCACCTCCCAGTTCCACCGGTTATTGCTCCCCATCAACCTTCAACAATAAATTCCCAAAAGAAAAACAGAAATGGCGCGTCACACTAGAAGCGAAAGAAGAGATGAGCTCATGTACATGTACAAAGGCTCTCTTCCTTCTACCTCCGCCACTGAAATGTTTTATGGGGCTCTCAAGAATTTCCCTGGGTTTTACCGCAATCCAGTTCAAAAAAATTTAGTGGTGAAGGAGGCGGTGAGTGTGAGTGGGTGGTTCTGAGGTGGGACACATTTGGGCATTTGGGTTCACAAATAAAAATTGAATCTTTGCGAATTTGTGTTGGGTGTGGCGCAAGGGTTCGCTCTCAGCGCCTCGTGAATTTTGGTTTTGGATTGTGTTGGAGGGAGATGAAATTTCTAAATTTTCTCTCTACTTCTTTCTAAATTTCTAAATAAAGTGGGATAAAGTAAAGTTGCAGTCTTTGGTAATTCCTTACCTGGATTCTTTTATTATTTTTATACTATGCTTTCCATTTTCTAGCTCTTGAATTCTTGATTTCCTATTGGAAAAAATTAGGGACATGCCATGGACTCTTAGATTATTTATTCCGAAGAATACTTTAGATTTTCTTTTTAAATTAAATAGTCATATACAGAGAATGGTCTGTGTATAAATAAATATTGGCCTGTTAAAATGAAAAAAATACTTAAAGGTATACAAAATCATGCTTAAATATGCATAGAATTATGCTTATTATATAATTGTGCTTTTTTAATGTACAAATTGATACTTAAATTTAACCATACTTATTGTACTTTGAAACCATGTTTAAATCAATGACAGTCATAGATTTGACTAAAATCAATGTTCAGATTCATTCATATTTAACACGTTATGATTTATTAACACATGAACCAAACTCCGTATGTATCTATTTCGAATTTGAATTGTGCAAGGCTAGAACGAAGTGTGCAAAAGTTTTTGGTTTAATAATTAGGCAAAGCTAATCGGTGGCCACCAATCACCTATTGGCATCAGAGCATCAGCAGCAATGCCAGTGAGATGGTTGGCACACACCATTTTTTTGGTATTTGCTTGCCAACCTTGAAAATGTGGCAGCCGTGCCAGCAGCTTTAGGATTGGCACATAATTTTTTGTATTTAGTATTTTATTGTTTTGAATGATAAGTTGAAAATTATTTGATAATGCAAATTTTTATTGAAGTGAAATAAATGGAACGCTTACATGAAAGGAAAAGCATAATGAAAAAAAAAAACTAACAACAACAACTAATCTACCCCAAGTTATATTTTTTCTTGAGATATTGTACCATGATCTTGTGATTTTCAAGAACCTCGGGTGCCATGTTCGTCGTGTCTCTGCAAAGAACGTCATAAATAAATTGATCGGTTAGATTATCATCGATCGATGCCAACTTCTCCGCGGCGGCAGCGGTATGCGAAGATTCAGCAACTTTTCCTTTTCCCTTTGCCAAAGCCTTCGCTTGCTTTGTACCAATTGGACAGGACGAGTGACTGCTGCCCGTTGTGAAACCGCCGGTGCTTGGAGTGTCCGATCGAGTGCTCGCACTCGTTGAAGAGGTGTAGCTCCCATCCTCTCCTGTTTTTGTGCACTTGGTTGTCTTCTCCATAACCATTTTGTTGTCGTAGACACGATGGAACTTCGCCGTCTCCTTTACCACGTTCCAAGTTTCCAAATATCCGAAATTGGTGTTATGGAATTTCTTTCACTCCGTGAGTGTCCTTTGAAGGATGTCTTCGCCACTTTCGCCGCTGCGATATTGCTGAGAAATCTCTTTGTAGGTTTGTTGGTATTCAACCAATTCCTTTGAGACTCGCTTCCAATGGGATTGCAATTGCGACTCATTTCTAGAAAAAGTATTTTTGGGATGGAACGCATTGTAGTGCTTCACCAATCGTTGCCAATATGTCTCAAAATCTTGGTCGTTGCCAACAATGGGATCTTCGCTAACATCAACCCAAATACAAGCAAATGCTTCCGTCTCAGCGGCGCTATATAGACTCGGTTTCCGCCAGCCTCCGGCAGCGTTGAAGCTTGTCCTGCCGCCACGTCTACCGCCGCGTGTACGACGTCCTTTGCCCTTTTTCTTTGGCGTTGAAGTGATGACCGGCTCATCCTCATCCTCCTCATCCTCAACATTCACATTGAGGCCAATGGATGCCACCTCATCCGAAATCGAATTGACTGCCGAATGAAAGTCGTCGATATGTTGTGTTGGAGCGCCGGCATACGTGCCATCTTCAAATTGAGGACGATAGATGCCACCATAACCGTATGCCGGCGGAGAACCAAATGGCGGCGGAGAATCGAATGGCGGCGGCGGCATCCCAAATGGCGGCGGAGAACCGAAAGATGCAAATAAATTGCGGTTCAAAGTTGGAGTAGGAACGTTTGGCATTGAGGGAGATTGTCCACTTCGAAATAAATTTGGTGAGTTAGAGCCGGTAGGAGAGAACCAAGACGGATTCTTCTCTTTCGGATCCATTTGTAGGAAATTAAGATAAAAGATGGAGGAAGTAGATGATGGAAGTAGAAGGAATATATATAAAAAAAAAGAATGGTTGCTTCAAGAGTGCGGAGGCAGTAGAAGGGGAAAAATGGTTATTGCAGGGGAAGTAAGTAGAAGAAAGGGTTGAAAAAATGTGTGAAATGGTGTATAATTAATAGTTAAAAAAATAGAAAAATTGAATTAAAACAAATTGATTTAGCCAATAGTTATACCGTTGGCCAATAATAGCTTGCCACATCAGCAATGCCAAGGCTCGTGAGAATGGCGGAGTCGCGCCATTTCACTCTGCCAAGCGCCAATCTTTTCCCGGCGGCAGCGGTTGTGCCAGCAACATTGGCTGGCAAATGCTTCCTGCCAGTGAAGAAATTGGTACCACTGCTGATGCTCTCATAGGTTCATATAATCATATGTTACTCTAACTTCCAAAGCCAACTTATTTTATTTTATTTTTATTTTTGAGCGAGCAACTACTTTAATATTGGAAACTCGCAATTTAGTTGTTACCAATCCCAGGTGTTGTATGTATCTATACAATATATAAAAGTAGAATCTATATAATATATAAAAACTTAATTGTTAGCAAAAATTACATTTATGTCATTTTCCCTTCAAAAGTAACAATCTATTGTCCAATAGTTTTAGAAGGATGATTTATAAAGATTTGTGAATTGTCTAATAGATTTGATAATAAATGTATTTTAATTGTAAATTATGTTTCATTGTTTGTTAATGTATCTATTTTTGCATCAAGTTATTCTATCAATTGCTTTATTTTGCTATATCCATATGTTATATATTTGCTTTTCCAATTCTATTTTTATTGATAATTTGTGTAAAATTTTGTGACAAATAGAACATTTGGATACATTGTTACAAACAAAACTAATTATTTATTGGACTTTTGTGAATTAATACTAAGATAGATTTAAAAATATTGATCGATAAATTTATTGTAATCATGGCTTATTGTTTAATTTTTTTGATGTTTTTTTTTTCCAAAGAACGTAGTATTAAATTATAATTACTACTAATTATTTAAATAATTATTATAAATTTAAATAAAACACCAACAAAATAGTAATTCGAAAATCTTAATATCAATTGTAATTTCACTATATAAATGTAGTTCTATATCCTATAGAGATGTTATATTTCTATAAGATAAATATTTAAAATTATACTCTCTCCATCTGCCAAGAGTGTGATGATGCTGATGAGGGGTCCATAGCACGGATTTCTATAAGCTCATTATTTGTTAGACAATTAACCATACGATATTTTAATTAATGGGATATGGTTAATTAATGGGTTAGGATTAAAAATAATAATGATAATATTTACTAATAGATAATGAGCTTATAGAAGTTCGTGCCACGGACCCCGCATCACACTCTTACCGGACTAATAGAGTAAAAATTCATATCTTCCGTGCAACGCACGGGCACAACACTAGTTGTTGGCAAAAATTACATGAATGTCATTTTCCCTCCAAAGGTGACCACCAATTGTCCAATAGAAGGTAATTTATTTCAAAGAGTTGTGAATTGTCCAATAGATTTGTTAATAAATGGATTTAAATTATAAAAATTGTTTCATTGTTTGCTAATATTCTATTTTGCATTAAATCATTCTATTAATTTCTTTATTTTGCTATATCCATATGTTATTTATTTATTTATTTTCAATTCTATTTTTTTTTATAAATAATTTGTGTAAAATTTTGTTGTGACAATAGAAAATTTGAATACATTGTCACAAATAAAACTAATTATTAATTGAACTATTGTGAAATAATATTAAGTTAGATTTAAAGTTATTGATTGATAAATTTATTGTGATCATGATTTATCGCTTAATTTTTTTATGTATTATTTTTTCAAAGAAATTTATCAAATTAATAAAGGAAAATAGTAATTACTATTTATTTAGTTTACTATTACGAATTTAAATAAAATACCAAAAATATAATAATTCAAATATTATAATATCAATAGTAATTTTATATAAATGTAGACATGTAGTATAGCATATGTTTATATTTCTATTGCATGAATATTTAAAATTATATTCACTTATATTCTCTTAAAATTATTTTAGGCTTTCAATATTATAAAAAATATTTTTTTTATTAAAAATAACGATAATATATTGTATTGTGTTGTTCAATAATGATGTGAAATAAAATATATAATTTCAATTTTCTATTTATTTTATTACTTTTTATAATTCATATGTTCGTGCAGCGCATGGGCACAACACTAGTTGTTCATAAAGCAAGAATTAGAAATCTATCTCAACTATTGATTTTCTCATGCCAACGATTTCTAGGAAAAAAAAACATTAATTATATAACAAAAAAACATGATCGTTAAAAATATTATTTTATATACAAAAAAATATTTGCAAAAAGACATAGTTGTTCATATAAACATCATAAATGTATAATTAATATGGTTCTCACAGTTTTCAAGTTAAATTAGTCCCAAAGAAAATTCACCCCTATATCTATATATATGATAGTATGTGCTTTCTTTTGGGTTAAATATAATATTTTATGGCATGAACTTCCGTTCTGTATATAGTTTTTTTTTATGGCATGATCTTTTAAAATTGATTTTATGGTTTGAACTTGACCCATGTAATGATTTTTTGGTTTTAACTTTCAAACATACAAAATTGGTATGGAATTTGATCTCGTGGTGACTTTATAGCCCAACAGTAAAATATGACGATGAAAAATTGATGTATACACAGTTTCGACAATTTTTTTTAAATGAGATTAAATGATCATAATTAATTTAACGTTCACATTTTCAATTAGAAACATGGTATGCTTATATAGCAGTTCACATTTTCAATTAGAAACATTGTATGCTTATATAGCAGTGGGTAAATAAATAAGTTCTCCCACCTCTTTCTCTTGGGGATATTGTGAAGGATGTTTGGATGAACTTTGCACACTGATTTCACATCACACCACCACACACCACAGATATCGCACACGCACTCTTCTTTTGGAGAAATCGCACACCACACACTTCACACACTGCACGACCGCACATCACCTTTCTAGTTCCCTGCCTTATTTTATGGTTTATCTGGACGGAAAGGAACAACCACAAGCATTGTGGAATTCCTTTCCTCACTTCTCACATTGTTGCGCAGGTGATCCAGCATCTTCGGCTCTTGGTTATGGCCAAGAAGCTTGTCCCCTCACAGTGGAGCGACTGCTCTCCGCATGTCGACTTTATGCCATCTTCTGCCCCCGTGAGGCGGCCGCTCCGGTCGACGCCAATTCTGTGGCGCCCGCCACCAGCCCTCTGGGTGAAGCTGAGCACGGATGGTTCATTCGACAGAGGGCAGATGAGAGCTGCCGGTGGAGGTTTGGTTCGTGACCACCGGGTTGCGCTCTTGTCTGCCTTCAACCTGCCTCTTCAGGCAGCCTCGAGCTTCGATGCTGAGCTCCACGCTGTCTACCACGGCCTTCTCATTGCCTCCCAGCTTTCCTCGCATGTGTGGATCGAGCTCGACGCCGCTGCCGTCATGGCCCTGCTCACCTCTGATCGCCATGGATCCGGGTTCACTCGTATCACCATCACCCGGATCCGTCTCTTGATCAAGGATTTACAGGTTAAGATCTCTCACATTCATCGGGAGGGCAATCGCTCGGCCGACTACATGGCGCGCCTCGGTCATCGGCTTCAGACGATGACCACCTTTGATGCCAGCTTAGCTCCGAGGCCTTTTTTGTCTCTGGTTAGGATGGACCAGCTTGGTTATCCTAATTTCAGATTGCACAGTTAGATGTTAGTGCATATTTTTTGTCGAGCCTCATTCTTTATCTGATTAGCTCGTTTGTATATATGCCCCCTTGAGCGGGCTACTTTTTTGTAGGTATTTGAGTTGTACTTTGGAGGGTGAACACTTTTGATTCATCCTGGCCACAAACTCTGTTCCCCCTATAAAGGGTTGATTATATATATATATCTGATGTTTCTTTAAAAAAAAATTAAAAAAAAAAAAAATAAGTTCATGTGACTTCAGTTTTTATTTTAATCTTAAGGGCGTGCATTCATCTAAATATGAGATAGGGGGAGAGAACTCTTTGGATTGTGCATGAGGTTGCACATGCATCACCCCCCCTAAATTAGCATGTAAAAATTTAATTATTATGTTCGATTTCATTATATATGCAATAAGAGATTATATTACCCAAAAAAAAGAGCTGCACGCTTAACTCCGATAGTGAGGGTTGTCAGCAT
>CM038111.1:12189202-12262400 GCA_001642375.2 Mentha longifolia | reverse complement strand
ATGATTATGATATGAGAAATCACCATTCCCCATTTTTCCTCCTCAACTTTGATAAGGTCATTAAAAAGAAAAGAAAATCTATATAGTGGGTGTATCTCTTTAATTATATACTTGTAAATTGAAACCACAATTAATCTTTGTATGCTGCTATCAATTTCTGTCATCGTGAAATAGAACAGCGCGACCATGACAGTAGATCCAATACTGATTGCGTTCTTTCAAAAAATCGAGTGACAACACCCAAATTTGCTGAAAATTAAAGCTCTTGGTCATTCTAAAATATATATACATAAACAATTGTATTCGTAGCTTGTTGTTTTTCAGACTTGGGGTTATAGGAAAGTGGGGGCTATAGGATAAATTAGGACATCAATAATTATTTATTTATTTTTTTTAATTAAGGGGGCTATAGGGAGTAAAATGGAGGTTGTGTTTAGAATTACCCTACATCCGTCTCATTCGAAAGTTACATTTTATTATTTTATATTTCATAAATACTCCGTAGTAAATATTGTAATGTCTCGAACCAAGCAAAAAGAGTAATAAAAAGTACTACCTTCATCCCATTACATTACTCACATTCACTATTTGGCACGATTTTCCACCGAAACCTACGGGTTTTAAAATATAATTTTGTAGTATCGTTTTTTTTACGGCTCATAGTATCCCGTAAAAAAACGATACTATAAAATTATATTTTAAAACTCGTATTAGATTTCGGTGAAAATACGTGCAAAAAGTAAATGTGACTAATGTAATGGGATGGAGGTAGTACTCCGTACAAAAGTAGAATCAATTAGGCAAACCGTTATGTAGCCTTTTTCATAAGCCTAAAGTTAAAAACAGTCGTACATTAAAAAATTGGCTAATATCAACCACTTTTCACATATAAAGACAGTTTTACCCTTCTTCCTTTCCCGATTCTCTCTTGAAAATTCAGTCGAGCCTTATCTCCTTCCCCTCTCTTCCTCTCGCCTGTCTTCTCCAACGGTGGTTGCCATAGCCGCGGCCAAGCAACATCATGTCCTTAATGAATTTTTTCTATTAATAAAACAGTTTCAATTAATCCCTCAAAATAATCATTTTCAATAACCAAAAGTTAATAATAATTATTTTAAGTATAATGTATAATTTTAACCTCTCATAAGGAAAAATTATAAGTTTAGCCCGATAAACTCTAAGTCATGATCATGATACATGACCATATGTCGTGATCGTGGGCACACGGCATTGTCACGCCCTTGCATGGGGCATGTTGTAGTCACTACAACACGATCACGACATATGGTCGTGTATCATGTTCATGACTTAAGAGTTTATCGGGCATGTTGTAGTCATATGTCCACACCTAAGGTTCATCCCCCTAAACTTATACTCCGTACTTAATGGGTTATCATTAACTACTCCCTCCATTTCGTCTAAAGTGGCACGCTTTTCCACGCTTCTCGATGATGGGTTTTAAAATGGATTTTTGTAGTATCCAGCAAAAGAAAGAATTCTTCAAAAATTCATTTTAAAACTCATCATCGAGAAGCGTAGAAAAACGTGCCAAAAAAAACAAAAAAAGTGTCACTTTAGACGAAATGGAAGGAGTATTACTTATCGAGAATTGTTATTTTAGGGACCGTCTCTGAATATAAATGATGACCACAAATAGGTTGGGGATTTGGCACAATCTATAGATCTGTTTCTAATTACTTAAGGGGGTGTTTGGTTTATTAGATAAGATTTCAGTGAGATTCAATGGTGGATAACCTAAGATTGAATCTCATCTGATAATTTTTGTTTGGTTAACATGATAAATATAATCTTATCATGCAAGATTATTACTCAATTACTAATTTACCCCTAATATATATATATATATATATATATATATATATGAATATACATGAATTTATTGCTTAATTTTATTTCTTGAATTCTTTATAAATGAAAAAAGAATTTTGTTTATAAATTTTATATTTGAGAATATACTTGAATATGTCCATTTTAACAAACATCCATGGTTATCCACCACCAACTTAAATATACTTTTTTCTAATTCTTTTTCTATTCAAACATCCATTATTTATTCCATGGTTAAAAAAGAGGAAATAAAAATTAAAACATCAAACATATCAGCAAGTTAGAGCATGTAACAGTAGCCATTAACTAATGAAGACATTAATTCTTAAATCCCAATCAGCAGCGACGGCGGCTTCGGCCAGGCGACACCAGCGTGAGATGAAGACGGCGACGCGGCGGCGAGAGGTTGCAGCTGCAGCAATTGCGCCGGCGATGGCCAGGCGACACCAGCGTGAGATGAAGACGGCGATGCGGCGGCAAGAGGTTGCATCTGTAGCAATTGCGCCGGCGATGGAGAGAGAGAGAGAGGAGAAGGATTGAATGACTAATTTCAGGAACTAGGGCTCTTGATTTAGGGATTTTTGTGGGAGTTCAGAGAAGAGAAAAGAGGGACGCCGAGATGAGACCCACAAAGATGATGAAAATTCGGATCTTCTTCTTCTTCCCTCAAGGGCAAAGTAGTATTATGAGGTAGATATCGTGCGTGATTGTTCTATCGCTGGGGGGAGGCAGCGATCTTATCGCAAGTATAGTGGCGGACGATTCTATCGTAAGATTGAATCTCAAGATTTTGCAATTTTGTATCCTACCAACAAAACATGAGATTGGGCCTAATCTTAGTTATTATTGGACCCAATCTTACAAACAAAACAGGCCCTAAGAAGATAAAATACAAGATGATATATTGAATTATAACTTGGCCAAAAAAGGAATCACCTATGTGAAAATCAATCCCGGTTCGGAAAGATACAATGAAACTAAGCTCGTGCCAACAGTATTTAGTATTTACATATTAATTTCCACAACATGGTGAAAAATAGCAACAATCACAGGGTTGCCCATCATTACATGAACCAAACAAACCACAACAATTACATACGCACCCATCTCCCCGACGAGACGGGGCCCAGGCCCACGCTCCACCCAGTCGAGGCGGATACTAACCGAGCATCGAGAAGTTATACAACAAAAAGAGGCAGAAGACAAACACATACTATAATCTCATGACTTGACATCCTTGAGCACGCCCCCCTTCTCAAGCTCACCAACTAGATCCCTCAATGCAGGAACCTTCATGGCCAGAGTTCTGTACAGTCTCGAGTACCGAGCCCGGGTTCCGTCTGCTGTTCTGGCAAGAGCGAGCAGGCTCAGGGCTTCCGGAAGCTGGGCGAATGTGTCTTTCATCTCCTCCAGGCTCATATTTTCGAGAACGGTCGGTCTGGGAACGACTCGAACAATCTCCCACCCTTGGGTTCCTGTACTCGAGCGTCCGCCTTGATGACCAGTTCCGAGTTCGAGTTGGCCCCACATTTGATTATGAACGGAGTCGTGGCGCCCGTGTTGAACTGCAGTACGTTCCACTGTGCCACGTCGGTTTCGGAACCGTGCGTCGTATCTGAAGGATATTTGGAACTGTGCGGTGCTTCTAGAAGCTTGTCGTCTTCTTCTGCAGTCGACTGCATGGGATGCCATCGAGAATAAAAGTCGAGAAAGAAGAAAATACAGATCCTATGTACTGATATTGAATTTATGGGCATACCTCTACATCGTCTCGAGCTTCTGAAATGTGTCTCTGGGCGCATGGATGGTCAATGTCGAGTAAAGAAGGCATCTGTTCTGAAAGTTCGTCTAGAGACACGAGCAACGATCGTTTCTTGCTCTTACTTAGTACGCTGACAGATGTTTGCCTCATTATATCCTGTTAATGCAGAATAATTTCAAATCTTTCCAGGTTTATAATCAACGAAACAGCAATCTAACGGCATCGAGGAGGATACCTTGACTTGTTTCAGTATGGCATCAAGGGAAATCAATGACGCGAGTCTTGCATCCTCAGCAGCAGTGGAAGGATTTCGAATTGGTGCAGCGCCTTCTTCCAGGTTTACCATCTCTGCATCACTTTTCATTTGTTGCAAAATCTGATTCAAGAAAACATCAGGAAGTATAACCAGAGATAATCAGTTATTTTAAGTCATATATAAGATGCATGGAAATGCATGCACTAATGCAAGGTGGAAAGAAGAACAAAAGATGCTTCTTATTGAAAGGTATCCTGCTTCTATGAAATCAAGCTCTCCTCCCCAACATCCACTCGATGGTAAATTTAACAGAAAGAGGATCATCTTTGCAGCCTAATGAACAAGGACTCGGATAGCAGGAAAACAAGAAAATACTTCTGACACACGAAGTGCGACAAGCAAGAGAAGAGAGTCGCCCGACAATAATACAGACCTTCCTTCTCTTGTGATCAACAGACTCAAGAGCTGAACGTAGCTTAGCTACTTGAGCAGAGTCCTCCGCTGCTTCAGTTGCCAAAGTACCAGCTATATCCTGATGGACCAACATAACAGTAGATATCAGTAACAAATATATTAACAAAGCTCAATACAATGCAAAACAATCAATCAACAGCCAATGGGTAGACAGTATCAGAAAATAAATACACATACAGACAAACTACCTAGTTAGCCATACGGCTATCCGTAGCTGCAGAAAGAGGAAAATATATAGAAGACAGCACGAACCTACCTTCAAATGTTGCAGCTGTGAAGTATAAAGACGTCTGGCATATTCGGATAAAAGCTGGCCAAGAGCATCAGTAGTAGGAGGCCTGGCAGCACCTAGTCCAGCCATCCAACCATCCATTATTGCTGTGGAGAGAAGTTCAAGTTGACCAGTTGCTCCGGCTACCGTGTCATCAGCAACAGAAAGGAAATCAAAGTTCTCCGCAAGCCAATTCCGGATTTGACGCTGGAGCTCACCAGCAGGAGTATGAACAAAAAGAGCTGCTAGTGCCTTGTTCCCAATCGAGTAAATTTTTGCTTCTTCGGTTATTTCCCTGAGCTTTCCACCAGTTATATGCTGTCTCCATGAATCCTGTATTGCAAAATTAGGTATTAATATAAAAGTAAGCACCATTGATCGCATAAAGTCTGCAGAAGAACTGAATACTGCTTAATATACATGAAAAAAAAAAGAGAGAAATGTAATGCAAGTAATGGAAGAATCACAGGAAATAGCTAAACCATCTCATTACTTTCAAGCATCAAAGAGAAATGGAGCATTAATTACGGACATGTTACTCCCATATTCCCTTTCTGCAATTAGGCCAAGCAACTTTAGGAAATTGTGGCTTTGCTTAGCAGCAGAGGGTTCATCCACTGTATATTTAATGTTGTTACCGTTTTGATTAATAGCTCATTTACGCTTACTCTCTAAGAGAGAGAATCAGACATGACTCGTCTGTACTGGAATAAAGAATAACATAAGATAGGGTAAAATACATGAGGCGTTAAAGATAGATAGTAATCAGTACGAATGGAAACAGTAAACAAGGAAACAGGGATAACAAGACAAGCTACCTGATCAATTCCACGTATCTTCAGGACTACTGATGACAACTTTGACTTCTTTTCTGCTTTTATATTTACTTTGAACCCTTGAATTTGATCCTCAACCAACATGTTCCTTGAGCTGGAATCATATCGTACCGGAGATCGTCCTGGGCTGCTACTACGGCTAGAGCTTCTACTACGACCATTATAAGGCTTCTCAAGAAAGCGCTCAACAGGAGAAACCTTACAAAATAAAACAAAATATTTACTTTAATCTTTTTTTTTGGATTACATGAGAAGATTGTTTCAGTGAACCTGAACAGTTTGTCTGTGGAACCATTAGATTGGCATGTGAGAGGGAAGGCACCTTAATGGATTGTAATTCTGGTGATCGAGCAAGCAAGGAACGTATGTACAGAATCCTAACACGGGAGACAAGCATGGTGTCCATCACTCTTCTGGGCTCCATTTTACGAATAAAAGCAAAAACAGCATCTCTTATTTCAGCAAGGATTTCATGCTCTCTAGAAGCACCTGCCTTGATGACTGCAGCCAGCACCTATCATATAACAGTCGAGCTTCCTTAGTAGAGACACAACCATTTTTGATATCACTAGAACAGTACAAATGCACAATGAAATCTTATGGCTTAACCTAGGTCATAGAATTCAAATATACCAGTTGCAATAGATCTTAACAAATCCTACTTCAGAACCAGAACTATACGACATTGAAGAAAGAAATAGTGCAGCTCTATAGGCTGTAGCTTTACTGTGAACAATGAGTGTTCCATTGGCAGATGGACCAAGTCTGAACACAGAGCATTGTGATAAATGCATGCTTTGAACCAAGCTTATTTTCTTTAATCTTTTCCGATGTGCTCCCAAAAGGTGTCCGTGGACTACTTATTTTGTAGATCAAACTTGACAAGCAGGTGCAATCATATCAGAAGTCATCGTGCAGTTCAGGTTTCACATCATCATGATACCAACAAACAATAGGCCGCACAAGAGCTTAACACAAATTTCTAAGGAGAGCAGTGGAAAAATGCAAGCGAGAAACAAGCTACCTCAAAATGTCCAGTTAGATGATCCAAGGAAAGCCTCAAGGAGATACAATCCCCACAAAAGTCATAGAATGACCAAATCAATAAAATTAAGACATATCGGAAACAAGAAAACAGCTTCTACATTTTAACTTCAACAGCTACAGTTGAAAGCATAAATATGGATATTGATTCCTACCAGCATCAAGAGCTTGTTAGCTCCATCTGAGATTGCAGCAAGGCTGTCATACTGTTCTGGATCAAAATCATTCAGGGCAGAAGTAAGATATTCACCAGCTGGTGTAGTTTTGACAATATCAGTACCAGTCTTCACCAATGCAATAGCTCTCTCAGTCTTTTCAGAGGCTAAAGGAGAAACACCATCACCAGGGCGTCCTTTAGCATTGGTATTCTCATTCCTGTGAAATATAATTCAGAGAGAGTCGGACATAACAATTAGGAAACTTGGTGGAAGAACATGGGCAAAGGAAATCAAATTTATAGGAGATGCTACAGACAAAACATAACAAAGTTGCTCAAAAGCAAACTGGAAAAACACCTTTGCAAGTCACGAGACTGACCGAGTGGTCCCCTAGGAGATGGGCTTGACACCTGAGAGAATAGAACAAGCAGGTAATCAGTATGTCCAAAAATATCAAACTAGGACTAGAATGACACACAACCCATAGAAAAATAACAACCCCAAACACAAGTTAGATGGAAGATTAAAACCTGTGGTGATCCAGCTAAAGAAGCTTTCTCAGTCAGTCTGTCGAACAACTTCTCATTCTCTTCATGTAACCTCTGTTGAAAATGAAACCAAAGAGGCAAACTTAATCACCTGGTATTTCAGGATGATCAAAATACCGGCAAACACACGATGCTTCTATGTAGTTTTAAGAGATAGAATTTGCAGATAAGAACATGCATATAACTTTGTCAAACTACTGGAGGCTAAACAATTTTCTAGCCCCATTCATTCCATGGAAGGTACAAGAAATTATATCAGACAAAGTCATCTCGTGGACAGTTAGCAAAAGTCAAGCACCTCTATGAGTGCATCCCGTTTCTTCAGTTCATCCTCTAGTCTCTTAGTAACAGCAGAAGAATCCATGTCATCCCCTGAGTCTTTGTTGCTTGAATACGCTTCACCCTGTGATGTAGATCCATTTGTTGCCCGAGTCTCATTGGAAAGAAGAGCTTCATTCAATTGCGACTCAACGCTCTTCAGTTTGGCCTACACAGAGGCAACAAACATTATGAGAATTAAAGACCAAGGTGTATAGTTATATCTTTACAAGGATATATAGTGAAATTCAGTTTCAGCAACATCAGATTTATTGCTTAATTGCATTATAAATTCAGGACTTGACACCAAAATCTGGAGCCACTAATGCACTTCTTACCATGAATATATTTTCAGAATATTTGGATCATAATGCAACTATATGGCAACTGTACCTGGAAAACCATTTAATGGTTTACTGTAGCACCCCACAAATCGTGATTCCTTTACTTTACTAGAAAGTGTGCTAAGTTCTAGCTCAAGGGCCCGCAAGTACTCTAACTCTCTAAGAATTCAATATGTACAATTTTTATAAGTGAATGCTTTTTTTCAGTAACGACTTATCCAGAAACATGACGCGAAGTCATCAAAGGGTGACGTGCAACCAGACTAAAGACACCTTAACCAGTTCTGTAGATCTCATGAACCACTTTCATGCTAAGCAAATTCAAACCAGGATTTTGTATGGCCCTTAACTTCTTTCAATGTACTACCATTAAGACTTGTCTACATTCTTTGAAGACAAGCAGAAACAAAAACACGGCTCTCTTCTTCAGTTTCAACATATAAGAAACATGGCATTCCATCTTCTATAAGAGATGCATGACTCAATATAGAAGTAATGCAAATAAAGAATGCATCTATTCCAGGATGGGGGGCAACTGATTACAGCCAAATCTAACATAAAGATTGAAGGAACTTAAGACAGCACTTCTGAGCCAACCTGCAACATTTGAATTGCTGAATCCTTTTCTTCTATCTGTAATTTCTGCCCTTGCTCCGCTTGTAAAAACTGAGTTACTTGGTTTCGTAATTGCAGGTTCTGTTCCTTCTCTATCTTAAACTTATCTGCAAGCATTATATTCTCTGTCTGCAATGAACAGGAAAAAGATTTCAGATTGTGAGAAAAGAAACCTAAAAGGTGCTCATTAATCAGGTTACAGTCAGTTCAAGAAGCATAATCAGAACATTGTATGTAACGATAGATATCACCAATTTAATGCCCAATCATAGCATTGACCATTATTCAACAATTTTAGAGAGTAAAGAGTGTGACAGAATAATTTAGTACTTTACAAGCACATAATAGTTGAAAACCATGATGTTACGAACCTTTAAATCTGACTGCAAAGTGAAAGAAACTTTCCAGGCTTTCTGAACTTCATTGAAGAGTAAAACACATTGGTCATTGGCACGTTTTAAATCTTGTTTTATCCCCATGTTTTCTAACTTCAAGTCACTGACTTCCTTTTCCTTTTCAAGTAATTCTTTACGTGCATCATTGGCCTGCAAGAAAGATTGCAGCAGATATTAGAGGACATTCTTTTTATCACATACTTTTATCTTGGCCTTTTCTGCCAACATGCATACATCATGAGATAACAAGTAATCTAACACACAGATGAGCTGCAACTTTTTAAGCATAACATGAGCAAGGTAGTTCTTCTGCAGGAAAATAAGGCTATAGATTGATCATCATCTTGACGTAAGACTTTTGCATTCCCCATCTATTACTACAACAGGATGAAAACAGTTGAACATTTTTATCAATTGATCCCAATAGAAAAAGAAATTAAGCAGACTTACAATATCTTTCCACTTCTTGATTGTATCTCGATTCCCAAGGCTCAACATAGCATTTCGAGCTCTAGAAGAAAAATTAAGGGATGATAGTGTCTCAGACATGCTGGGCACATCAGGACAGATGTTAACAATCATCAATGTTATTGAGCTTCCACCTGCATACAGAATGATGATACAGAGTGGAGTCTTAGACATCGGGGAAAGCCCAAAAATTTAAGAATGTAATTATATTGTATTTGCATGTCTTGATTATGTTTGTATGAGCCTGCTCCCTCCCTCCCCCTCTCTCCCTCCCTATCTACCATAGTTACTTATCCATGCATTGGGTTCAGGGTGTATAGAGCTCAGGTAAATGTGTAACATAGATATCATGTATTAACCAGTAAGGCATTGGATTGGTGCAACTTGAGAGCATCTTATGTGCAGAATAATTAAAATGAGAAAAAAATGAAATACTTCGCTTTGATTGGCAAGACAAAGAGCGTTCCCAAAACTCCGACAACGTTCAAAAGAGCATGCACAAATTTTGATGCAAATCCCAAAAAAGAAAATGATCAGCATATCTTGCCAATTGCAATTCTATGCTTTCTCTGAATTAAGATAAAAATGGACAGTATAAAAGACACAAATCCTATAAACACATTCATTGAACCATGGATTCAAGTTCAGTAGGTGTTGACTCCTAGAAACAACATTTGTAATAATTAGCCACAGAATGACAACAGGGAGGGGAACATATAAATGAATTAAAAACCAGAGCACCTAGCGAATCTGCAAGAACTTTTGTTAGCACGGAGTTCTCGTATGGAATGTTATCGTTCTTTGAGGTTAAGGATGCCAAAACATCACCCAATCTGCAGACAGAACATCGAAATTTAAGTATCAGAATGAGGAGCCAATAGCACAAAGAAGTCCAACAACATGGATAGAATAAATAGTAACCTCACAGCTAATGACATTACATGAAAAGAGCATACACTTTAATGTCAACATGGAACAATAAATAATAAGCTAAACTACAGACCCATCAAACCTCTCAACATCAGGTTAATGACTGGAAAAAACTAAATAAAGCAACACCAAAAGCAAATTCATATGGCATGTGAATAAGAGCCAATATCATGTCAAAATGGTCTAAAATGCAACTTAAGCAAATGAAAAGCACACGCCAAAGATGTCAAACTTTAAGATAAAGCATTGCAGAGTCACTGAGAGAACCAAATTAGGTGCTTAAACTTACGTTGAAAGGGAATTTAAGACATGCAGCAACTCTGTTGCATGTTCACCAGTTTCATCCTCTACTCTTGTGCTCTCGCTTCCAGCCAAATCAAGTAGAGAAAGCTTGCTGTATATGTTGTCACCTGTGATCAAGTTCGTATAGTATATGTGTATAATGACAACCCTACAAAATACAATACAAAAATAAACAAATATTAGAATGAGAAGAATATAGGAAGTAGAGGTAAAAAATGTCTTTTCAAACAGAAAATGGAATGGAACAAGCATAGACACGCACATGCAGCATTGAATTTCTTAATTTTACATGAAATTGAAATGCATTATTATGCAAACACGTCAGATACCATTCCAGGAAACAGTCATGGAACATATTGTTAGAGATTACGATATATCTTAGGAAGAGATTGTATAAGCTTAATTTAAGTATTTCCTTCGTGGCATAGACTCGTTTATCCTGGATATATACATTTACATCAAGTTGATGAATACACGGAAAATGGACTCCCAAATACATGTTGCCCGTGTAGTGTAACATGGTATGAAAGGTATAAAAAGTAGAAACAGCGTCCTTTTTTAGTTTGAATATGATATGGAGGTCTGGTATAGAGGATATATCTCTTTTCTACTAAAGCTGATCATGTTGATAGGATAGTATCTGTCAAAACACTATTATCATCTCCAATCTTCTTGTTCCCGAGCACTGTTTAGTTGTATGTGAGACCCTTCAGAGAATCACTCTTATTTTTAGTTTATCCAACCATCCAACCTTTTGCAGTTCATAGACCACTAAGGAATATAACAGCCGGATATCGAACCTGCAAAAGATCCATCTACCCTAGACAATTCTATACCCAAATAAATATCAGAAACGAACACCATTGTAGTGCCAACTTCATCCAATTAATGTACTAATATTTTTAAGCATCATTTTACAGACCCACCAGTTGCGCTAATCCATTTCCTAATCAATTATCATTCATCAAGCACTTTTTCGTGAACACATCAACAGGAACATATGAAACCCTACATAATTCTATTCTGTGCGCAATAAGTTTTTCATTTGAATAAATATCATTTTATTTTATATACAACATAAAGGTGCTATAGATGAACTTTTCATGTAGGGATAGATCTGCTCAAGAAATTAGGCATCTTTCACATGTATACAGTAAAGGCATGTAATTTATAATGTTCTCAGGTTTACGACTGACCGCATATATGTATTTGTTCCAAAAGAAAAGGACAAAAGGGCCAGTTAAGAAAATAGTGCAAAACTAAAACAAAAGCCAAAGAACACAAACAAATAGAATAAAGTTCATGAGCCTTACAGATGTGAAACTTTAAACTTCAAGGTGTCAGTTCCTCTGTTGTGAAAAGCTGTTTTAAGAATCCTATTGAACTCTATAGGGTTCTCAACTTTTTCCTGGACAAGTTCTACAACGCAATCCAATGAGCAAACATAGACCTTTGGTTGAGTACTTCCAGATTCCAGAAGCAAGTCTGTTATCTACAAAAGCAGAAGTGAAGTCCAGCATTAGCATCAGATTCTAATGGTATTTTAGCATGATATAGGTCAGAAGTTCAATGTCGTAATTAATCAGTTCAATCGTAAGAGACATTGAACGAATATTTCGACCTTGAATTTTTCTTTTCAAGTCTGTAAAATACTTTTAATATGTCTTAACACATTCTGCCTGTGATAAAATTAACTTCTAAGTCAAACATTTTTCTCCCTCTCTATTTTTATGTACTTGTAGTTAATTTCTCAGGAGTTGTTGCAAAAAATTTCAACAATAAGATAGTATTAAGATACGTGCATGCCAAAGATCCAAACCCATGGGAAGTGGATGCAGATAACCCATCAATAAAACAAATGGACTGTAACATTTGCATTTCCCCACTATGATGTGGATGGAGAGAAACCTGTTCGTTATAAAGCTCAAAGACTGAAACTGAGAAACTATAACGAGAAGTTGAAGTTGCATCTGAGTTGGATAAATCAAAGAGCTCCTCAAAAGATCGAGCATACAGACCACGATCGTGGCTAGATCCTTCCTGGAGGAAGATGGGAAAAAGTTATCAGAAGACAGAGTAAACAACATGTCATGATCAATTTTATATTACATGGATAGATCCACGACATATCTAGAGTTGATTTTGTAAGAACAAATAGAAAGAAAAATGCATGATCGATGATTCCGTGTACTGTGTAAAATCTCATATGTCAAAGAAACATATGTATCAGAGAAACAAAGAAATATATAAAGATATATTTGCAGTCAATAAACATGGTGAACAAATTTATTATCTATACAATGCTGCAGCATGGGGAAGAGAAGGAGAACACATACCATAGTATGCGTCTTTCCTGAGGAAGTCTGCCCATATGCAAATACAGATACATTAAATCCATCAAATGCTGACTGAACAAATGGCTGAATATCAGCAAAGAGATCGGCTGCATAAACGAAGCTCATATGTCAGTATAGTTGTTTAAAACAGCTAAAGCAAAGGAAGGGAAATAAGATTCCACCTTGTCCAACATGAGGCCCATAAACCCTGTCAAACTCAAAATCCTTCTTTGGATTGGATAGGCTGTCATCTTCAGTGTTTATGCGTAGGGTATAATCATCAGGAAATTCTACAATACCCGGGCCTTCCTCTTCAAATGGAGGCCTTACACGACAAAATACTTTTACATTTCCTGCAATATGTTAGTCCAGCAGATTCAGATTGCTGTGATTATCATGCATATAGCTGCTGGATAACATGAGAATTCCAGAAATCATAAAGTACAAATAAGTACCTTTGGCTGTCAATAAGTCATTAAATAACTTCTTCTTCTCAGATAGCAGCGGAAAAATTCTAGCTTCTGTTTCAAGTGCAGCCTGATCTGGAAGTAGGTGGTTTGGTTTCAATGAGTCAGCTGTATTGATTCATGTACAGAAAAAGATACTAGAAGGCTGATATCTCTAAACCTCCATGAACTGGAGATGACCCAAAGAAGTAGTAGGGGTATAAAGGTCGCAGATAGAGACACTAACTAACATTAGAGAGGACAACATCATTATAGTGTACAAGGTAAAGCAGAGAAGGATCACAATAAAACAACTTAAAAAACATAGGGAAATATTGAAGTTCTACAATAGAACAGTTTGGACCATAGATGTCAGCCCACCGAGCCAAATTCGAGTTTTGAGTTCAAATTCGACCCAAAGGGCACACTATACCTAGTTTACGAGTCTTCTCAGCAAGTACACCTAAGTAACGCGTAACACGATCAAGTTTTGCACTGGAATATTCTTGGAGATCCATGGCTTCTTGTCTTAATTGCAAGTAATCTTCTCTGACAAGCTGCTCAAACAAAGTAAAGGTGAAAATTTCAATGATAGAGTAGGAGCAAGCTCATTTAGATCAAAAGATGAAACAGTGAAAACAAAATGAACATGTTGAACCCAACATTTGAAAAATATGCTAATAGTACTTGAGAAGGCATGCAAACCTCAAAACAGTTAATGAAGCTCTAGAGTGGACTCCAAGACTGAGCATGAAAGATCTTGCTCCCCACAAACAAGAAAATACCAAAAACAGAAGGAAATGTATAGCGTTTTGATAAAACATGTTTAGCAGCTTACAACACCTATTATGTTCATCTAATCATGGAAAGAGATTGTTCTACTAACAGACAGCAGCCTTGTCAGGCTTCTTTGTTCTCTTGATTTCTATATCTATATATATATATATATATATATATATATATATGTGTGTGTGATATCCTTTTTAAGTAATCTTTCATATATAAGACAGTGCTGCTGGACATCACCAAGCTTATAAGTGTAACAAACACACAATTCAGAATCCTCAATCTGAGCATTCTAGAAATATAACTTTCAGGATTCAGAAAAAAGAGCTAACAGTACTTATCAGTCATTTTCCTTATGTAGCCAGAACCAGGCTATTACCCTTTCTTCCACTTAGTTTGCTACAGAGAGCAGTAAATGTTACCACTTGTGTTTCTTTAACGTTCACTCGTTGATTTTCTACGGAATGCGGTAAACCTTCCTAACATCAAATAAGAAGACACGAGAGAAAGGTACACACTAAGGCTGTAGACTGAAGCAAAGATTACCTTTGGTTTAACTGACAGACTTGACCCACAAATATTACTTTCAAGTTTAGTCAAGCTCTCTAGCAAAAATATTAAGAACAAACGTGATAGCAGCACTCAGCAATATCTAACAGTAACACAGGTAATAGAGAAATAGCATCTGCTTTTAACTAATACAGAGCATGTGGCAACAATATATTAATGCCAGCTGATAAAATTGACAGCAGGCGATCTCAAGTGATAGGTTAAATCCACGAAACATCTCCACGAGTCCCATTTTATTTTCTAATCTTGTAACATTAATTATCCCACACTGCTCCTTGATCTTAATATCTACAAGAAACAGTTTCTTGCAAGTTAGGCAGATAGGCACAAGTTCCTACACAATAGCCAGGTTTCTCCACTAGTTTCTGCACTTCTCAATTCATACCTAGCATAAAACTAATTCCACAAAGGCAAACTCAGCATGTATAACTATAAAGTAAAATTTCGGCATCTAAAATCAAGCACTTTCTTCAACCTACCCCAAATCCCCAACAGCGAGATATATAGAAGCCGCCAATTTTATTAGAATCCGAACGAAAATCCAGAAACTTCCCAAACATCATCAAAAGCTCTCATTCATTGTCCTCCACGATAAATGATTTTCATGAACCTCAGCATTCGCAATTATATTCCGCACAGACATGAACCAGTAGCTAAAATCAGCTGATTTTGTTAAACTAATTTAAACATACCAGGTTTCACTCACTCAAGCAAACCCAGTAAACAGAAGTCTACCAGCTAAAAATGCTGAGATAATTCAAAAGCATTTCCGCATAAACACTGAGGGAAAAAAAATTCACTCTTCTCAGCCGCAGACAGTCGAAGAATTTGAAGAGCAAAAAACATTAACCTTGACTTTGTCATTCAATCGGAGGAACTTGGAGTTGACGACTTGCTTGGCAAGGTCCGCCTGCGAGGATATCGACATCGAGTAGCGGCGCGGCGCCACCGGCACCCTCCGGTAATCATCTCTCTGCTCCACCGATTTCCTCGGCTCGAACCCGGCCACCTCCCAGTTCCACCGGTTATTGCTCCCCATCAACCTTCAACAATAAATTCCCAAAAGAAAAACAGAAATGGCGCGTCACACTAGAAGCGAAAGAAGAGATGAGCTCATGTACATGTACAAAGGCTCTCTTCCTTCTACCTCCGCCACTGAAATGTTTTATGGGGCTCTCAAGAATTTCCCTGGGTTTTACCGCAATCCAGTTCAAAAAAATTTAGTGGTGAAGGAGGCGGTGAGTGTGAGTGGGTGGTTCTGAGGTGGGACACATTTGGGCATTTGGGTTCACAAATAAAAATTGAATCTTTGCGAATTTGTGTTGGGTGTGGCGCAAGGGTTCGCTCTCAGCGCCTCGTGAATTTTGGTTTTGGATTGTGTTGGAGGGAGATGAAATTTCTAAATTTTCTCTCTACTTCTTTCTAAATTTCTAAATAAAGTGGGATAAAGTAAAGTTGCAGTCTTTGGTAATTCCTTACCTGGATTCTTTTATTATTTTTATACTATGCTTTCCATTTTCTAGCTCTTGAATTCTTGATTTCCTATTGGAAAAAATTAGGGACATGCCATGGACTCTTAGATTATTTATTCCGAAGAATACTTTAGATTTTCTTTTTAAATTAAATAGTCATATACAGAGAATGGTCTGTGTATAAATAAATATTGGCCTGTTAAAATGAAAAAAAATACTTAAAGGTATACAAAATCATGCTTAAATATGCATAGAATTATGTTTATTATATAATTGTGCTTTTTTAATGTACAAATTGATACTTAAATTTAACCATACTTATTGTACTTTGAAACCATGTTTAAATCAATGACAGTCATAGATTTGACTAAAATCAATGTTCAGATTCATTCATATTTAACACGTTATGATTTATTAACACATGAACCAAACTCCGTATGTATCTATTTCGAATTTGAATTGTGCAAGGCTAGAACGAAGTGTGCAAAAGTTTTTGGTTTAATAATTAGGCAAAGCTAATCGGTGGCCACCAATCACCTATTGGCATCAGAGCATCAGCAGCAATGCCAGTGAGATGGTTGGCACACACCATTTTTTTGGTATTTGCTTGCCAACCTTGAAAATGTGGCAGCCGTGCCAGCAGCTTTAGGATTGGCACATAATTTTTTGTATTTAGTATTTTATTGTTTTGAATGATAAGTTGAAAATTATTTGATAATGCAAATTTTTATTGAAGTGAAATAAATGGAACGCTTACATGAAAGGAAAAGCATAATGAAAAAAAAAAAACTAACAACAACAACTAATCTACCCCAAGTTATATTTTTTCTTGAGATATTGTACCATGATCTTGTGATTTTCAAGAACCTCGGGTGCCATGTTCGTCGTGTCTCTGCAAAGAACGTCATAAATAAATTGATCGGTTAGATTATCATCGATCGATGCCAACTTCTCCGCGGCGGCAGCGGTATGCGAAGATTCAGCAACTTTTCCTTTTCCCTTTGCCAAAGCCTTCGCTTGCTTTGTACCAATTGGACGGGACGAGTGACTGCTGCCCGTTGTGAAACCGCCGGTGCTTGGAGTGTCCGATCGAGTGCTCGCACTCGTTGAAGAGGTGTAGCTCCCATCCTCTCCTGTTTTTGTGCACTTGGTTGTCTTCTCCATAACCATTTTGTTGTCGTAGACACGATGGAACTTCGCCGTCTCCTTTACCACGTTCCAAGTTTCCAAATATCCGAAATTGGTGTTATGGAATTTCTTTCACTCCGTGAGTGTCCTTTGAAGGATGTCTTCGCCACTTTCGCCGCTGCGATATTGCTGAGAAATCTCTTTGTAGGTTTGTTGGTATTCAACCAATTCCTTTGAGACTCGCTTCCAATGGGATTGCAATTGCGACTCATTTCTAGAAAAAGTATTTTTGGGATGGAACGCATTGTAGTGCTTCACCAATCATTGCCGATATGTCTCAAAATCTTGGTCGTTGCCAACAATGGGATCTTCGCTAACATCAACCCAAATACAAGCAAATGCTTCCGTCTCAGCGGCGCTATATAGACTCGGTTTCCGCCAGCCTCCGGCAGCGTTGAAGCTTGTCCTGCCGCCACGTCTACCGCCGCGTGTACGACGTCCTTTGCCCTTTTTCTTTGGCGTTGAAGTGATGACCGGCTCATCCTCATCCTCCTCATCCTCAACATTCACATTGAGGCCAATGGATGCCACCTCATCCGAAATCGAATTGACTGCCGAATGAAAGTCGTCGATATGTTGTGTTGGAGCGCCGGCATACGTGCCATCTTCAAATTGAGGACGATAGATGCCACCATAACCGTATGCCGGCGGAGAACCAAATGGCGGCGGAGAATCGAATGGCGGCGGCGGCATCCCAAATGGCGGCGGAGAACCGAAAGATGCAAATAAATTGCGGTTCAAAGTTGGAGTAGGAACGTTTGGCATTGAGGGAGATTGTCCACTTCGAAATAAATTTGGTGAGTTAGAGCCGGTAGGAGAGAACCAAGACGGATTCTTCTCTTTCGGATCCATTTGTAGGAAATTAAGATAAAAGATGGAGGAAGTAGATGATGGAAGTAGAAGGAATATATATAAAAAAAAAGAATGGTTGCTTCAAGAGTGCGGAGGCAGTAGAAGGGGAAAAATGGTTATTGCAGGGGAAGTAAGTAGAAGAAAGGGTTGAAAAAATGTGTGAAATGGTGTATAATTAATAGTTAAAAAAAATAGAAAAATTGAATTAAAACAAATTGATTTAGCCAATAGTTATACCGTTGGCCAATAATAGCTTGCCACATCAGCAATGCCAAGGCTCGTGAGAATGGCGGAGTCGCGCCATTTCACTCTGCCAAGCGCCAATCTTTTCCCGGCGGCAGCGGTTGTGCCAGCAACATTGGCTGGCAAATGCTTCCTGCCAGTGAAGAAATTGGTACCACTGCTGATGCTCTCATAGGTTCATATAATCATATGTTACTCTAACTTCCAAAGCCAACTTATTTTATTTTATTTTTATTTTTTGAGCGAGCAACTACTTTAATATTGGAAACTCGCAATTTAGTTGTTACCAATCCCAGGTGTTGTATGTATCTATACAATATATAAAAGTAGAATCTATATAATATATAAAAACTTAATTGTTAGCAAAAATTACATTTATGTCATTTTCCCTTCAAAAGTAACAATCTATTGTCCAATAGTTTTAGAAGGATGATTTATAAAGATTTGTGAATTGTCTAATAGATTTGATAATAAATGTATTTTAATTGTAAATTATGTTTCATTGTTTGTTAATGTATCTATTTTTGCATCAAGTTATTCTATCAATTGCTTTATTTTGCTATATCCATATGTTATATATTTGCTTTTCCAATTCTATTTTTATTGATAATTTGTGTAAAATTTTGTGACAAATAGAACATTTGGATACATTGTTACAAACAAAACTAATTATTTATTGGACTTTTGTGAATTAATACTAAGATAGATTTAAAAATATTGATCGATAAATTTATTGTAATCATGGCTTATTGTTTAATTTTTTTGATGTTTTTTTTTTCCAAAGAACGTAGTATTAAATTATAATTACTACTAATTATTTAAATAATTATTATAAATTTAAATAAAACACCAACAAAATAGTAATTCGAAAATCTTAATATCAATTGTAATTTCACTATATAAATGTAGTTCTATATCCTATAGAGATGTTATATTTCTATAAGATAAATATTTAAAATTATACTCTCTCCATCTGCCAAGAGTGTGATGATGCAGATGAGGGGTCCATAGCACGGATTTCTATAAGCTCATTATTTGTTAGACAATTAACCATACGATATTTTAATTAATGGGATATGGTTAATTAATGGGTTAGGATTAAAAATAATAATGATAATATTTACTAATAGATAATGAGCTTATAGAAGTTCGTGCCACGGACCCCGCATCACACTCTTACCGGACTAATAGAGTAAAAATTCATATCTTCCGTGCAACGCACGGGCACAACACTAGTTGTTGGCAAAAATTACATGAATGTCATTTTCCCTCCAAAGGTGACCACCAATTGTCCAATAGAAGGTAATTTATTTCAAAGAGTTGTGAATTGTCCAATAGATTTGTTAATAAATGGATTTAAATTATAAAAATTGTTTCATTGTTTGCTAATATTCTATTTTGCATTAAATCATTCTATTAATTTCTTTATTTTGCTATATCCATATGTTATTTATTTATTTATTTTCAATTCTATTTTTTTTTATAAATAATTTGTGTAAAATTTTGTTGTGACAATAGAAAATTTGAATACATTGTCACAAATAAAACTAATTATTAATTGAACTATTGTGAAATAATATTAAGTTAGATTTAAAGTTATTGATTGATAAATTTATTGTGATCATGATTTATCGCTTAATTTTTTTATGTATTATTTTTTCAAAGAAATTTATCAAATTAATAAAGGAAAATAGTAATTACTATTTATTTAGTTTACTATTACGAATTTAAATAAAATACCAAAAATATAATAATTCAAATATTATAATATCAATAGTAATTTTATATAAATGTAGACATGTAGTATAGCATATGTTTATATTTCTATTGCATGAATATTTAAAATTATATTCACTTATATTCTCTTAAAATTATTTTAGGCTTTCAATATTATAAAAAATATTTTTTTTATTAAAAATAACGATAATATATTGTATTGTGTTGTTCAATAATGATGTGAAATAAAATATATAATTTCAATTTTCTATTTATTTTATTACTTTTTATAATTCATATGTTCGTGCAGCGCATGGGCACAACACTAGTTGTTCATAAAGCAAGAATTAGAAATCTATCTCAACTATTGATTTTCTCATGCCAACGATTTCTAGGGAAAAAAAAACATTAATTATATAACAAAAAAACATGATCGTTAAAAATATTATTTTATATACAAAAAAATATTTGCAAAAAGACATAGTTGTTCATATAAACATCATAAATGTATAATTAATATGGTTCTCACAGTTTTCAAGTTAAATTAGTCCCAAAGAAAATTCACCCCTATATCTATATATATGATAGTATGTGCTTTCTTTTGGGTTAAATATAATATTTTATGGCATGAACTTCCGTTCTGTATATAGTTTTTTTTTATGGCATGATCTTTTAAAATTGATTTTATGGTTTGAACTTGACCCATGTAATGATTTTTTGGTTTTAACTTTCAAACATACAAAATTGGTATGGAATTTGATCTCGTGGTGACTTTATGGCCCAACAGTAAAATATGACGATGAAAAATTGATGTATACACAGTTTCGACAATTTTTTTTAAATGAGATTAAATGATCATAATTAATTTAACGTTCACATTTTCAATTAGAAACATGGTATGCTTATATAGCAGTTCACATTTTCAATTAGAAACATTGTATGCTTATATAGCAGTGGGTAAATAAATAAGTTCTCCCACCTCTTTCTCTTGGGGATATTGTGAAGGATGTTTGGATGAACTTTGCACACTGATTTCACATCACACCACCACACACCACAGATATCGCACACGCACTCTTCTTTTGGAGAAATCGCACACCACACACTTCACACACTGCACGACCGCACATCACCTTTCTAGTTCCCTGCCTTATTTTATGGTTTATCTGGACGGAAAGGAACAACCACAAGCATTGTGGAATTCCTTTCCTCACTTCTCACATTGTTGCGCAGGTGATCCAGCATCTTCGGCTCTTGGTTATGGCCAAGAAGCTTGTCCCCTCACAGTGGAGCGACTGCTCTCCGCATGTCGACTTTATGCCATCTTCTGCCCCCGTGAGGCGGCCGCTCCGGTCGACGCCAATTCTGTGGCGCCCGCCACCAGCCCTCTGGGTGAAGCTGAGCACGGATGGTTCATTCGACAGAGGGCAGATGAGAGCTGCCGGTGGAGGTTTGGTTCGTGACCACCGGGCTGCGCTCTTGTCTGCCTTCAACCTGCCTCTTCAGGCAGCCTCGAGCTTCGATGCTGAGCTCCACGCTGTCTACCACGGCCTTCTCATTGCCTCCCAGCTTTCCTCGCATGTGTGGATCGAGCTCGACGCCGCTGCCGTCATGGCCCTGCTCACCTCTGATCGCCATGGATCCGGGTTCACTCGTATCACCATCACCCGGATCCGTCTCTTGATCAAGGATTTACAGGTTAAGATCTCTCACATTCATCAGGAGGGCAATCGCTCGGCCGACTACATGGCGCGCCTCGGTCATCGGCTTCAGACGATGACCACCTTTGATGCCAGCTCAGCTCCGAGGCCTTTTTTGTCTCTGGTTAGGATGGACCAGCTTGGTTATCCTAATTTCAGATTGCACAGTTAGATGTTAGTGCATATTTTTTGTCGAGCCCCATTCTTTATCTGATTAGCTCGTTTGTATATATGCCCCCTTGAGCGGGCTACTTTTTTGTAGGTATTTGAGTTGTACTTTGGAGGGTGAACACTTTTGATTCATCCTGGCCACAAACTCTGTTCCCCCTATAAAGGGTTGATTATATATATATATATCTGATGTTTCTTTAAAAAAAATTAAAAAAAAAAAAAAAAGTTCATGTGACTTCAGTTTTTATTTTAATCTTAAGGGCGTGCATTCATCTAAATATGAGATAGGGGGAGAGAACTCTTTGGATTGTGCATGAGGTTGCACATGCATCACCCCCCCCTAAATTAGCATGTAAAAATTTAATTATTATGTTCGATTTCATTATATATGCAATAAGAGATTATATTACCCAAAAAAAAGAGCTGCACGCTTAACTCCGATAGTGAGGGTTGTCAGCATAAAAGTGTGAAATCACTTAAAATTGACTACATAAATAATTAAAGACAAATAAATACAACTTAACAACTAAAATCACTTATTACCGACATTACATGTATGAAGATATAACTTTTGAACATAGTTAGATAATCTCGGTCAAAAATCTGTTGAAAAAAACTCTTTACCATACATTATTTAGTCGAGGGAGCATGTGCAACCCTATGCATAGTCCTTGAAACCAAGAAAGAGAGAAGTGATATGATTTTATGTACAGTAAAATCTCTATAAATTAATAACCTTGGAACCATGGATTTTTTTGATTTTGAGAGATATTAAATTTAGAAAATTTTAGTACATATGTATGAAAATAAATGAATTTATATATGTTTTATTGATTATATTCACGCATCAACCAAGTAAGCCTTCATTATATTTTAATGTAGAATTCTATCCAAATTCTTAAGGCATGCTCAAGCCCACTTTATATAGAATTCTTAATTACTTAATACAGTATATAATAAGGATATAATAGATAAATTAAAATTTATAAACTAAACACTTTATAAAATATAACATATATATACCATCAGTATAATAATAAAATACTAAGGGGAAATAAGCAAAAATAGCCATTTGGATAAAAAAGATAAAAAAATAGTCACTCTTACCATAATACCCCGCCCTATGTCGAATTCACGAATTTTTTGTTCAATTCGTGAGTTATTCACAAAAAATGTCTGAATTCACGAATTGAATTCGTGAATTGCTCACAAAAAATGTCTGAATTAAAAAATGTCTGAATTCACGAATTCAATTCGTGAATTAGTGAATAAGTGAATAAAACGAAGGAAATCACGAAATGTGTTCGTGTATTCAACGGAGTTCGTCAATTGACGAACTCCAATTCTTATATTGAAGAACAAATGACAAAAAAGAGAAAAAATAGAGGTATATAGTAATATGTGCGTGAGTGTATGGTGATGTGTATGTGTGTGATACGAGTATATCCGTATTTATTTAGTTTCATAGATATCTATATTTATTTATTATTTATTAGGATTATTGTATTAACTTGAGTCGAGCGTATTATAAGCTCCCTTACGGGTTTTCTTTGTTGATTCTTTCCCGTATCGCAAAAGAGAGTCGAATCAACCCTAGGATGTCTAGTATAAATAGGTCTTCATTATTATGGAATAGAACAACAAGAATTAAGCCAAATCTATTTTTTTCCTTTATTCCGTCAATTTCCTCTTTTCTTTTCCTGCAAGTCTTCGGCGTGAACGACGAGTTAAGCTCGCGTCTGCCTACTGTCTTCGATCGGCGTGAATATCTTGTTCACCGGCGTGTGATAAGGAACAAAGCCTTATCAATTGGTGCTTTCATTGTTGTTGAACCATGTCGATTTCTTCGGGTTTCCCTGCGAGCAGACCGGACTCCGCCACGGGACATACCTTGCCGCCGCTGTCGGCACCTTTTGCGGCATCTTCTTCCATGCCGCCGCCGTCGCCGAGTGCTCCGGCTACTCTCGATTCCATCCTAGCCATGATGAGGAAGTTGGAGGCCCGATTGGAAGCCTCGGAACACCGTTGGTCTGTAGCGCAACGGCCACCACGCCCGGAACCGGATCCTCCGTATGGCATGCCTTCTTCATGGCCTTCATGGGAGCCTTCCTTTGCATGCAGCAACTCGTACACTTATGACGCCTCACACTACAACAACGACGACTACGCGTATGGCGACTATTACGCGTATGACGATAACAACTTTCCTCGTTCAGAGCAGCAGCCGCCGGATCCGCCGCCGCCATACCTGCTCCCGAGTTGGTGTTCTAACGTTTGGTGGTACATTCTTGGGGAGAATACGCAGCCTCTAGGCCCTTACTCATTCGCTACGCTGCACGAGTTGCACTCGCGTGGTTACTTGCCCACCAACACACTTGTTTGGGCTCACGGGTGCAAGGACTGGCAGCTCATATCGTCCGTTCTTGGTTTCTCGCACGTCCCAAAGAATCCTGCGGCGGAGAGGACGCTGGAATTTATGGCGGAGGTCGGCGTCGATGAAGCGGTTGCTTCGCACGATGGGGGCTCGATGCTAGCACCGGAGGAAGAAGTAGTTCACGGAGTGGTCTCTGCCGAGTGTGGGATCATAGTTGCTGACGGAGGGACTGTGCCAGCTGCTGATGAATCGCTTGTGCATGAGGAATGTGATGAATTAGTAGCTGCAGCTGCTGTTGAAATGCCATCGTACGAAGCGCTTATACAAGCTGTCGATGCCAAGATTCCATTGGAGATAATGCACAAAGTCCCCACTTCTCTACTGTTTAGTTTAGAAGGGTTGGAAAATTTGGATTGGGACAAACTTTTGAAACTGCAGTCAACCGACGGTTCTTTCCTCACTTCTCCTTCCTCTACAGCCTTTGCTTTCATGAAGACTAAAGATGAAAAATGCTATCAATTTATCAAAACTACAGTAGACACTTTTCACGGTGGAGCAGCCCACACTTACCCAGTGGCTGTATTTGGGAGACTGTGGGCAATCGACAGGCTCCAGCGCCTCGGAATTTCTCGCTTCTTTGAATCTGAAATGGCCGATTGCTTAAGCCACATCCATAAATTTTGGACGGCTAAGGGAGTTTGCAGTGGAAGAGAGTCCGATTTTTGCGCCATTGACGATACATCCATGGGAGTTAGGCTTCTCAGAATGCAAGGATACTACGTCGATCCGAATGTACTTAGGAACTTCAAGCAGGATGACAAATTTTCTTGCTACGGAGGTTCAGGCGATGTATGGATCGGCAAGACATTGTACGGGATGCCGGAATTCAGTAACGACACGTATCAAGCGCTAGCGAAGACGGACTTCAAGAGATGCCAAGCCCAGCACCAGTTTAAGTGGATCTACCTGCAAGAGTGGTAAGAGAGTTGCAACATTGAAGAATTCGGCATTAGCAGGAAGGAGCTTCTCCTTGCTTATTTCTGGCCGAGTGCAAGCATCTTCGAAATGGAGCGAACAAGCGAAAGAATTGCATGGATGATCACTTCTTTCTTTAATAAGGCAACCACATCGTTGGAGGAAAAAAAGCCCTCTCTTAGATGCACTTAGAAATATTACTGGCCTTGAAGACATTAGCAAACCAATGGATTCATCTGGTGGCAACGATAGACATTATACTGCACCGGTTACTTGGAGAAGTACTGAACCGGATACTTGGGGAAGTTGGTTAAATAGACAAGCAGAGTTACAAATGCGTGATGAGATTTCTTTCGAAAGAAATCCAATTGCTACTAATAAAGAGCGGCACCGTGATGGAGTGACTGTAACCACCCATGCATATGCTGAAGATTTAGGTGGACATAAAGAGATCAATTTCAGTGAAATAAGAAGTCGTCTTAAGTGTCTGGAATCGGAGTTTACTACAACTTTTCAGTCTGTTAGATCTAAAGGGGATGACAGTCAATCAGAAGAGGTAACTGGAAGCTCTGGTGAGTTGCAGGATCTTCCTGAAGCATTGCAGTTCCAAGAGAATGACATCATGAGTTCGAAGCAGAGATTGCGATCACTAAGAGCAAAGCTGGCTGTGGAAACGAGAGATGCTGTAATGACTACATTTCTCTCCAAACGTTGGAAAGATCTGTGGACGGCGTCCCTTGCCTTGATTTCTGGATTGTGTCCTGCAACTTTGTTTGTGGAACTATTGCAAAATGGAAAGGTGCCAAGATTCTTAAAATATTTCTCCGTGGTGCCAAGATCCTCCTACTCGTGGTATTGTTGAATTGTTATTGCTTCGGGCTGTCGACAAACAAGTGGAAGAGCTATATAGATATTTGGGACATCATTTCGATGCTGCAGTCTGCACAATTCAGCGTTTGTATTCATGCTCCTCGATTACTAAATTATTCCTTGGTGATTGTGGCGTGGTGTTGTCCTTACCTCCTTGTGGACAAGAAGGTTTTTAAGGGAGGGGGAGTTGATACGAGTATATCCGTATTTATTTAGATATCTGTATTTATTTATTATTTATTAGGATTATTGTATTAACTTGAGTCGAGCGTATTATAAGCTCCCTTACGGGTTTTCTTTGTTGATTCTTTCCCGTATCACAAAAGAGAGTCGAATCAACCCTAGGATGTCTAGTATAAATAGGTCTTCATTATTATGGAATAGAACAACAAGAATTAAGCCAAATCTATTTTTTTCCTTTATTCCATCAATTTCCTCTTTTCTTTTCGTGCAAGTCTTCGGCGTGAACGACGAGTTAAGCTCGCGTCTGCCTACTGTCTTCGATCGGCGTGAATATCTTGTTCACCGGCGTGTGATAAGGAACAAAGCCTTATCAGTGTGTGATGTGCAGCGTGATGTGTGAGTGTGTGTGTGTGTGTGTGTGTGTGTGTGTGTGTGAGAGAGAGAGAGAGAGAGAGAGAGAGAGAGAGAGAGAGAGAGAGAGAGAGAGAGGGAGTTGTTTTGTATGTGTGTTATGCGTTGATGTGTATGTGCGTTGCTGTGGCTGTGGCTGTGGCTGTGTGTGGGTGTGCGTGCGTGCGTTCTGTGTGTGTGTGTTTGGGTGAGTGAGTGAGTGAGTTTTGGGGAAGAAGGAAGAGTTGATTTCATTGAGGGTGGTAAAAATGTGCTTTACTATTAAAAATGGCTAGTTTTTTTATTATTTTTATTTTATTTAAGTGGCTAATTTTTTATCTTTATAATCTCAAATTGACTATTTTACTAGTTGTCCCAAATACTAATGCATTTTATGCATGCATAATTATAATGCATTGTACGTATTTTTATAAGAATCTACAATCCATCAAAACATACTATTACAATGTACTATCATTAATCTAGATCTTAAGTTTTAAAGGGAGGGTCCATTCATTTCTTAGTGCCCGTTTGGTTCAAGTTGGGTAACGGAAATGAAATGAAATCAAGTCAAGTAAGAGAATGATAATAATAATAGTTACTTTTATTGAGTGTTTGGTTTAATTTTAGAAAGGGAGTCACTTGTGAGGGGCTTATATTTTTCCTTATTTCCCCTCCTTCTTGAGGGGTAACAATATAATAGATTGAGTTCCCCCAAGTAAGGAAAATGGATAAACTCTTGTTCAAACAAAATATAATAGAATCAATTACTTGATTCTCTTTCTATACAAAAAAAAAAAAAAACTTGAATAAAACATGACATTAATTAAGTTTTACGGAATAAAAAAATTAATTAGGGATGGCGTTCGAATTTTATCCAAAAATAATGGAAAACGACAACTAATGGCCAAACTGCAATTTGCCTACTTGCAACGCTAATTTCCAAAAATCTGCCCACCGTTTCGAACGTAGCCGGAAATTTCAAAGAAAATGCTGCCCATCGTTTATTCATACTTTACTCTCCCATTCATGAATCCGTACTCGAAAATGAACCCCAATCCCTTTTATAAATTTACGAATATTCTATCAATTTCTTCTCCGACATCATATTCATACGTACTCACATAATACACTCTGCTTCAGCTCTACTTCTTCCATGGCTGCCTACGCACATCCTTCCCCTCCAATTTCTTCCCCTCCATCATACATCCACGAACATCATACATGACATACAACACCATCCTTCCCCTCCAATTTCTATTCACAAACAGCACACTCAATCCCTCACTCAAATCGTAGCCTCATTGCAAGAATTTCTTGAAACCCATAACACTTCCCCTGTTACCGAAATCGACGAAGCTGATCCTTTGGAGATGCGAATCGCAGATGCTGCTTACGAGGCGGAAGATATCATCGAATCTCACATCGTCGATCGAATTCTTCCTGCTGGATCTCAACATCCAAGAAATGCAACTCATCATGATGATCAAACCAACTTGTATGAAGACCTGCAGCGAGTGATCGAAGAAATGGAGTCAATCAAGAAACTGACGGCGGAGATCGGTGCAGAGAAGGCGGCGGTGGTCCACCATCAACGAGCGAGATCCGTCGATGCCTCTGCTGCTCCTCCTTCCAAGTCTTTCTCCACCGGGCAGATCGGTATCATGGTGTGCTCTGACGACGTCATCAATGAGGTCATGGACAGGCTCGGCCCGGGGAGGCTCGACCGCCACGTCATTCCTATAGTAGGAATGGGCGGGATTGGTAAGACAACTCTTGCCATAAATGTTTATGGGCAACCATTTATTAAGGAATATTTTGACATTTGTGCCTGGGCTACGATATCCCAACAATATAATGCAAAAGAGATTCTTTGTGAAATTCTTTCTCAAGCCACTAACACAGAGAGAGATGAACTAAATAAAAAGAGTGAGGATGAACTAGGAACAAAGATTCATAAACATTTTTTTGGTAGAAGGTACTTAATTGTAATTGATGATATGTGGAGTATTGGTGCATGGGATTTGATACAACTGTTCTTTCCCGACAATGAGAATGGTAGTCGAGTATTGGTGACGACTAGGCTATCGGAATTGGGCTCTCAATTGAATAAAAATTACAGTCATCACATGAAATTTCTAGACGAGGCTATTCTCGAAAACTGTGTTTGGAGAGGACACATGCCCTAGTGAATTAGAGGAAATGGGGAAGAAGATTGTAGAGAATTGTAGAGGACTTCCGTTATCAATTGTTGTGGTGGGAGGTATTTTGAAAAAAATTGAATACACTCGAGGGTGTTGGGAGTCAATAGGGAAGAACTTAACTTCTGTAGTGAATTTAGAGAACGATAAACATTGCTTGAGATTGTTGAGTTTGAGCTATAGTCATTTGCCTGCTTATTTAAAGCCATGCTTTCTGTACATGGGAATGTTTGAGGAAGACTCTGAAATCGAAATCTCAACACTCATCAAGCTGTGGGTTTCTGAAGGAATTCTAAAACCCATAAATGGTGAAAGCTTAGAAGCAATTGGGAAGGGATTCTTGAAGGACTTAATTGATAGAAATCTCATTCTAGTTCATGCATTGGGGTCTACGCGAAACATAAAGTACTACAAAATTCATGATCTGTTGAGAGACTTATGCTTGAGTGAAGGTAAGAAGGATGGATTCTACCACGTGATAGGACAAGATAGTCCTCGAGGCATAGATAGGCAACGACGCGTTGTTATACCTAGGATCACTTCAGAGAAGAAAGTCCTCCATGACTTGAGATACATGTCACATCTTCGTTCTGTCATTTCTGAAAATGTGAAAGTCCCATTGTGCAAGAATTTCAGATTGGTGAGGGCGTTACATGTTTACAAATCTGTTGGCAAAATATATGTGGACTCCGACGCATTTCAATACGTGAACCTCCGGCACCTTGCCGTTGGAGTTCATAGCATGTCATCATTCTTTTCTTCAATCACTCTCCATTGGAACTTGCACACGTTGATTGTTTCGTGCAATGAAAACTCTACCGCGCCAGTTGAAATTTGGAAAATGCCTCAATTTAGGCGCATCGAGTTTGTCAACATGCGGTTGTTTCTTCCAGACCCTCCTAGCGACGCTGTCGTCATGGAGAATCTACAGATACTTAGGCAAGTAGAGAATTTCAAATTCAGCGAAGAGGCGGTTGAGAGAATTCCCAATATCAAGAAACTGGAGTTGCGGTATTCTGGGCGTGAGGGGATCGAGCATGAGGATTATTATTGTCTCCCTAACATTCAACGGCTTCAGAAACTGGAGTCTCTCAATAAGCTTACCTTCCCACACTCGCTGAAGAAGCTGACACTCTCGATGATACCGAATTTCATATTCAACGACATCTTGGAAAAGATAGGTTCGTTGCCTCTTCTCGAGAAACTCAAGTTGTGGGAGGGAGGCTTCGGAAGAGGCGAGTGGGAAATAGCTGAAGGCCAATTCCCCTGCCTCAAGTACTTGGGAATATTTATTTGTGATGGTCTGAAAAAACTGACTGCACAAGATGAGAGTACCGTCATCTTTCAAAGCCTCGAGCATCTTTACCTTTTTTATTTAGAGGAATTGGAAGAGATCCCTTATGAGATCGGAGAATAGTAACACTGCAAAAAGTATCGGTGATAAGATGCGGCGCATCACTGGTGAAGCGTGCGAAAGAAGGAACAAATGGAATCACAAGGGGATGATCTATCCTTTAAGGTTGTGGTTTCACTTGCAGAGAAGAATGAAGAGCTGCAGAGCTTGGCTGGTCCAAATTTTGAAGTATTTGGGTAATTTTGTTGATAACTACTACCTTTTTCACTTAGTTTTTGATTTTTGATTTTTTTTTTTTTGGGGTTAATTTAGGAGAATAGTAGTTAGTCGTGAATTGGGCTGTTTGTAAATGTAATATACTTTGTAATTAATCAAGAGTACAAGACTCAATTTTCCTAATCGTATTTCCATATGTTACGGACGTGGCATGAGGCATGCTCATGTCCACTTAATTGTGAAGCCTCTGAAAGTGATTAAAGAAGTCTAAGAACTTCATCTCAATTACTATCCTCCAATTCTAATGTTACGCGCAGGTACAGGTTATATCAGTTGTTATAAATTTTCTTTTATATTGTTTGTAATTTAATTTTACTTTTTAACTTTTTTGTTGTTCAACAGAATGAAGTAGAAACTTCTAATTCTGCTTTTATGGCTCGGAACAAATAAGGTTAGTTTTAGTATCTTGAATTATGATATTATTAATTTGATCTTCGCAATGCACATTACATGTATATATGCAAGAATGATACTACAATTATGTACTTTATATCTTGAATGAAAATCTACTTGTTAATAGATCGAATCTACCTTTATTGATGGCAGGAAGTCTATACAAGTTCTAGTCAACAAATCTTAGATGGATTTCCAAGTTCAATGAGCATGACTAGCTTATTATTGGTAACTTTATTTTTTATAATATGACCTATGGCGATGCATGTTTATATAGATTCAATTTAGTACTCCCTCCGTCTCACTTATGTAGGGATAGTTGACTGTCTTTTTGTGAGACAAAAAGACAGTCAACTATCCCTATATAAGTGGGACGGAGGGAGTAATTATTTCTATTTATTATTTTTGTTTCAGGCACAACCACCATTCCACTTTGGCTCATTGGGAAGCAATATTTTAAACAATGAAGCTTATATTGGTGATATTTGAGTTGGTTATTTTTGTTTCTGAGATTATTCTTGTAAGACTTTCATTTGATTTCGAAAGTTGTCATACTTTGGACATGTTCAACTAAAATTCTCTTATTGTGTCGTTTCGTAGTACTAGCAGAGATTACGTGCGTTAATTTTGAAAAATATGTTAAAAATAATATAATTTTTGTTATATTTCACTATTTATATCATACTTATTATTTATTATTATGAGTTTTATGATATAGCATGTATGAAGCAATAGATTCTTGAGTAGATGAATAATGTTCTTGGAAAATTGAGAAGATAAATAAGAGCGGAAAAGTATCAATTGATATAAAATTATAGTTGAAGTAAGAGAAATTTATATAAATTTAATTCAATAATAATATTACGTTCAAAATTACTTCGTTACCCTTAAAATAGATTTAGAATAATAGGTATATTGGGCAAAACAAAAATTGTAAGAATCGACTCTTTTATAATAGTAATAGATTGTGAAACCCCTGTTGTAGCCTACTTTAACTTGAACTATATTCTTTTTTTATTAGCACTTGTTAAATTATATTCGTGCTTGTTGAATTGATAAACTATAGTTATCGTCGAGCCTGACATTTCTAAATAGTAGACATGTTAAATTCATGAAATGTTAAGAGTAAGAGTAAGACTGAGTTTTTTTTTTTAGTTCATTTCCTATATTGTTCTTATTTTCCAGATAGTGAAGTAAATTCATATTAAGAATCATATAACATCTTGAACCTGGCAAAATCTCAGGCTTCAATTATATTTAAGCAAATTTGGCAAATAAAGTCATTTCATAAACAAAGAAAAGATAATGAAAAGAAAAAAGAGGCATGTAAAGTGTAAGATCGAAAACACTCCATTTGCCTAGAAACCGACTTCTCTATGAATTATTCAGCATTCCCTCCCATACAGAAAAGAAACCAACTGCTGCAGCAATCCCGTCGGTCGCCGGAAAAAGTATACCAAAATGATGTTGTCTTTCTGAATAAGAGAACGAAATGAAAAAAAAAATAAAAAATCCATGATTGCGAGAGAATCGGTCTCGTAGAAACGGAAAAAGATCTCTCATTGATTTCCATTTGCGTAGCAGAGAAAGGAAAGAAAGATACGGCTTGTTGAATTTGAGCCGAGCCGATGTGAAACACACTGATACTACCTCCGTTATTTTTAAATTGTCATACTTTTTTCAGCAAATTTTCAAGCGTTTTCGAACGTTTTGATGATGAACTTTAAAATAATTTTTTAAAGATTTTTTTTATAGGATACTACAACACAGAAAAAATTCCTTAAAAAATTATTTTAAAGTTCATCATCAAGACGTTCGAAAAGACTTGAAAAAAATTTTGAAAAAATTTAACAACTTGAAAATGACAAAGGTAATATCACAATAAGTTATAACTATATAGTTTTTAATTGTGAGACACCGATGATACACTATTTTCGGGACATAGGATCTCATATGTAATAATAAGAAATAAATGAGATATCTACCAAAAGTGAGCGAGGTGACAGCTACATAATAAATTAATAACACTAGAAAGAGCTGTGGATAATTAAATTAACATTTATACAACCAACCAACAAGACTTATGAGATATTCAGCTACCAAATATGAGCAGCATTTCACTTGTCAAATTGCGAAAATAATTGAGGTAGCTTTTGTTTATTTCGGCAAGACTATTCACATTTTGTACTTTTCTAGGATGAATTAATTATTCGTTGGCTAAAGAATAGGATTGACAGAAAATGATAAACAAATAATTCACACTACAAATAATTCGGGTTATGGTAATACACTCGTGGTGATAAAGATCACCCTATGTTCCTCCTTAAGCCGTTGCCTCTTGTGATCTATGTATTTGGCATGCTTTAATTAATTAGTTTGGCTTTTTAAATGAAATAGAAAATTAAAATAGAGATACCTCACAAGATAACCCATAAAAATATGGAAATAAACTCTTTATAATGGCTAGTGTTGTAAACGAGTCGAGTCGAGTCAAACTGAGTAGTGGTATGCTCAAGCTTGGCTAGATTTAAAATTCGTTTGCTCGAGCTCAAGTTCGAATCGAATTTTAACTCTATGATCAAGCTCGGCTTAAGTTACAATTAATTTCTACTTGACTATTCATGACCATCAAGCTCGAGCTCGATCTTGGCCAATTTTGATCTCATTTAGAAGAGCTAATTTACAACGTTAAATTTTAAAAGAGCTCGTTTTTTTCATATACAAGGCTTGTGCTCGGTTGTGGGCTCGCAAATAGGATCAATATGAAGCTCGCGAACAAGCCGAACTTGTTCTCGAGCAAATCGAGTCAAGCACCTTATCGATCTAGCTTGGCTCAATAATTTTATCGAGCTCGAATTAAAGAACGAGCTCGGCACGACTGTCAACAAATTCAAGTTTCGGACGAGTTCTTTTCCTGAGTTGATCATCGAGAAACATTCAAGTAGCTTGGTTCGTTTATAGCCCTAGTTGTAGCTATGACCAGGGCCGAAGCCACATTATGGCATAATTGCCCCACGTCAAAAAATTTGTATTTAGTATTAATTTTGTATAAATTTACACAAATTATATATAAATTTTCATAACTATTTATATTTTGCCCCATCATAAATTTTAAAAATAGGGGCAAAGGTAAAATATTTTTTTGGGCACACTTGGGTCAGCCATGGCTCACCATGAGCCCGCCTAATAGATTGACACTTTTATTCGTGTAGATTAACACTTTTATGTATAAAGATTGACATTTTTTTAAATTGACACTTTTATTCATAAAATAATTATGTTAAAGATTGACATTTTTATTCATATAAATTAACACTTTTATGCATAAAGATTGACACTTTGACCTGGCCACACTATGTGGCCATCCTCACCCAAGTTTTTGCCTTTTTTTTTTTTGCCCCCACAGCCCACTCACTCTCGGGGCTTGGCTTCGCCACTGGCTGTGACGTGCCCCGTTGGTGTGCTTGCTCCTTGCGAAGAGTTCATTGTGCCACGTCATACAACTGTCCTAGTTAGTACAACTTGCGATGCAGCCCACTTATTGCATGTATGTAGTCACTGTAGAGAATTTACTCCGCATAATAAAAATTAAAAATCCGCAAAAAAAACAATTAAAATGCTATTTATATGGTTACCTACTCTTGGAGAATTATTTTCTCCATATTTAAAATCTTTAAAGCAAAGGACGAACGAAATGGCGGCGACCACTGCACGAATTCAATTGCAGAAATTTTGGTATTTCCAATAATTGAATAATTTTGTCTGTTTTTTCGGCAAATAAGGAAATACTGTTTTTGCTTCTATTTTAAAGTTGTTTATTTTCCCGTATAAATTATGAAATCGTCAAGCTCGAAATATGTGTTCTGTAGCGGTATGTTAAGGGCATGTTTAGTAGCCCCATAAACTAAGTTAAGATATTTTTTCTAAGTTTAGTTAAACCTAAGAAAATTATCTTAACTTGGTTTATTGAGGCTATTATATTTTTTCATGATATCTTACTATGTTTTAATATTAAAAACTTTAATGTCTATCCTTTAATGCTCAAACGTTTATAGTTTATTTTTTGAGCATGATAGGTACTATTATTAACTACTAAGGGTGTGTTTGGTAGCCTTTTTATCTATAGATTAGCCTCCTTATATGGGGTTATATAGTTGTTTGGTATCATAAATTAGATTTGACGGAGGCCCATTCCTAGAGTCAGGCCTAAGCTTGTTTTACTGTGCTAAGGCATTAAATGAAACGGACCCTAGGGATGGTATTACTAATGAGGATTTGAACAGTAGCCCAATATAAGAGTGTGAAATATCAAATTTGGCCTCCTTGCTGAGCTGGCAAAAAAAATTTAAAAACTCCTCCATCCAATTTACGCGGACTCCATTAATCGATTTCTCAGAACTCCACAGAAGAAGCGTTAGGGCTGTAGCATCGAATTCAAGATTGGATTAACTCAGGTATGCAGAGCTCAAACCTTCTTTTTATTTGCTTGTTCTGAAATCCGCTGGGTTTCAGATTTCCGATTATTGATGTTTGGATTTATTTGAGAGTTGCAGCAATTTTATTCCGCCTCATACTGCTCAGCATCACAGTCTACGCGGTAGTTTCCATGCAAATTGAAGCCTACTCCGCTGCGGCTCAAGATGGTAACGGGTAGTGAATAGGCTTTTTTCCAGGCGGTGAGCTTCGAGTTGATATGAGGCGTGGCTTTGATGTTAGTATTAGGAAATACTTTCTTGATGGCAGCCTCTAGTTCCTTGAGCGCTTTAAGAAGCACTTCATCTTCTTCCGCAATCCAAGAACGCATCTTCTCTTCTTTTTTCATTGTGGTTCCGATCACATTATTACCTATTATGCATTTCAGACAAAAAATTATATAAGAATACTTGAACATGCGCCATATACAGCAAGCAAGAATTCATTAGCAAGAAAATCTAGTTAGGGATGCAGAGATGATGCTACTATTATAATCTTTTCATGCATTCCTTCATCGATCATTGTTCATACAAAAAATAGAATCATAATTCATGCACTTCTTCTACCGTTTTACAGCTTAATCTCTAACTACCTATTCAGAAATTAAAATCAGATTACATAACTGTGAACGTATATGAAGATGAATTAACAAAGCTCAAACAATTTTACAAAGAAGCCCCACTTATTCCAATCAACCAACAAAATCAATCTTCCGTGGTGAAAAAAAACTTAAAACAAAGCTAACCTTCGAGATTTCCAGCCATCTTCACTTGTTTTAGTTGTAGCCGCCTCCTGATCGCCGGCCAGAAGTGGTGCTTCTCGTCAATTTTCGTAAGCATTGCGTCGTCAGCTCCTCCTCTGTTTGCTAGGGTTATAATGATGAAATGAAAAGAGGAGGGAGGATTTAATGAAATCAGCGGGATAATAAAAATTCAGGAGGGGTACTTTAGTAATTTGCTTTTTAATCATGCTTTTATTTTGTTTACCAAATACTAGAGAAATCGAAACCTATATTACTAGTCTCATGTACCAAACAATCTTTTGTTGTTTCTTTAGATCACTCTTCATCGTGATACCATATCTATGTTTTCTCTTATCTCTAGTATTTTTTGGATCAATTTACACGTATTGAATAATGTGAACCCGCTTATTGTTTATTGTAATATAAATATCAAAGATACATATCTTTTATCGGTTAGTTAAACTTATTTTGACTGTTGTCGTCGTTATTTGATGTAATAGAAAAATAGGTGAAGATTGGACAATAAGTTATACTCAATTTGGTTGTCAAGCCATGTGTTATTTGATATAATAAAAAAAATGTAATACATAAGTAAACAATCTAGCAAATCAAGTTATAATAATAATAACTAGTTTAGTACCCGTCGAAATTAGACGGGGCTCGCTTCTTGTGAAAAATAATAATAGAAGTATTTATTTTAAGATTAGAGTATTGTTAGGATCCATTGGAAAATAAATAAATTAGGTGAGATCCAATTTCTCGTGTAGTTATACTAACTTTGAATGTTAAGCCTTCAATTATACATTGGTAATATTTTTCAAGTAGGTGTATTTTCATATCAAGTTTTCTGTTGGTCGAAAAAAAATAAGTCAATGAGAGGTAAAATTTTTTTTGCATGGTTATATTCATTTAAAGTAAAGTCGCCCATCGATCATTCAATATAATTGAAGGATATAATGTTAAGCAGCCCGTCATTTAAATATTAATTAAGGATAACTCCCTCATATTTGAGTTTTCCTATCGATGAAATTATTTTCTCAAAAATCAGTTTAGCACCTTTATTTAAACTTCTTCATCTGTCCGTCCCTACTCAAATGACAAACTATAAACCATAATGGTATAATTGTCTCATTAATGTGAAGAATTTTAAATGTTTATCTGGGATAAAACTGAGATGATTCTATCATATTTAAATTTTCCGATGAAGTTGTCTCTCTCAAAAATCATTTTGAGATTAATAAATTAAATAAAAATTAATTGATTAATAAAACAAAATTATAGAATTAGACTTTTCAAAACTTAAAATATTTCTATATACTAATAATTTTAGACAAAAATAAACTCAAATTTAGATAGATTTTCGATCCTCAGAGTTGTATCAAAATTGAAACTGACATGATTCTTTTTATAGGTCCGGCCTGATTGTTAATCTCGATTTCCCAAAATTTGGACGGATTTGGGCTATAAAATTTAAGTTCTTTGGAGTTTATGGATTGAATTTGACCGTTTTGGTTATTGTTATTATCCTTGCGTTTTTTTATTTTATTTTTATTTTTTTATTTTTATTTTATGGTATTCCATTTGTTGAATAACTGTCGTATATGAATAAAATTTAATTAATAGAGTTGTATCAAACCACTCATTATTCGAGTCGTTATAATAAAAATAAAGAATAGGTCAATGAGAGGCAAGATTTTTCGCGTTGTTATATTCATTTCAATGTAAAGCCGTATGTGATTCAATATAAATGAAGGATAAAATGTCAAGCCACCCGTCATTTAGATGATTGTTGACGAAAGTTGACATTTTTATTCGTTTTCGATTCAAGTTGTCCATTTTTAAAAAATATTGATTATTGATTACTCCATCATATATGATTTTCCTATTTATGATGTTATCTTGTGAAAAATGTATTTAACACCTTCATATATATAAACTTCTACACGCGTCTGACCTTACTCAACTAACAAACTATAAACTGTAATAGTATAATTCTCTCCGTTAACGTGAATTATTTTTAAAATTTATCTGAGATAAAACTAAGATGTCTCCATCATATTTGGACTTTATTATGATGTCATGTCTCTCAAAAATCAATTTGAGATCAATAAATTAAATAAAAAATCAATTATAATCACAATTCAAAATTAAATTCAAATAAAATTTGTGTATATTTTGATAATTTTAGTAAATAATTCAAATAAATTTGTGTATATTTTAATAATTTTAAAAATGGTTCTTAAAATTTAAATGAGTTAATGTAGTACGCCAGTATGAAATGTTTCCAATCATACATCCATTCCAAGTTCCTCGTCCTTCTTCCTCCCGGACGGTGAGTGAGCGTTGTAATATTTGTATGGTACAATATCAATAATAAATATGCTCTCAGCCCTTATCACTTATGCATCTCCATCTTCCTTTCCATCAACACCAACAAGTTAGAAGCATATTATTTAAATCTCTTGAAATTTTATGAATTAATTAAATATATATATTACTATGAAATAATTAAATATATATATCAAATTAAAGATACATATTAATTACACTAAAGTATAATAAGGTAAAATTATGAGAATTTAGCAAAATAATCAAAAAAATTCAAGATTGATCGACCTTTATTTTGCTATTATATATATATATCTTGTATGCAACTAAAATTCAATAATAATAATAATAATAATAATAATAATAATAATAATAATAATAATAATAATAATAAGGATAAAATGCAAAAGAAATGAATTTTTTTTATTTATAAAAAAAGACAAAAGTATGATCCCCTCATTTGATACTACCTCCATCCCTCACTATTAGTCCCATTTACCTTTTTGATTTTTTCGGCACGTATTTCCACCGAAACCTAGTACGAGTTTTAAAATATAATTTTGAAGTATTCTTTTTTTTACGGGATACTATGACACTCATAGTATCCCGTAAAAAAAAGAATAATTCAAAATTATATTTTAAAACCCGTATTAAGTTTTGGTGGAAATACGTGTCGGAAAAGTCAAAAAAGTAAATAGGACTAATAGTGGGGGACGGAGGTAGTATTTTATTTAAAAAATATATTAATGATTGAAAAGATAATGTGGACTTGTACTGTCGATCAGATTCTTCATTCTCATCCTATCCTTCCACCCATATCTTTATTCATGCTGAAAGAGATTTTTCTTTCCTTCACCTCTTACTTTTTTCTTTCAATTCGTAGTTCCTTATAAAAAAAAAAAAAAAATCATATATACAGCATGTCGGTATACAAATCATAGTCCCTTTTACTTTTTTCTTTCAATTCATAGTTCCTTAAAAAAAAAAAAACAAATCATATATACAGCATGTCCGTAGTACAAAATCCAACACTTATGCTTAGAGGTGCCCACTGTAACCAGAACCGGAACCGAACCGGAACCGACGGTTCGGAACCGACCCGAGGAACCGGTAGAACCGACGGTTCGGTTTCGGTTCCGAAAGTTTGGAACCGGGAACCGACGGTTCGGTTCCGGTTTGGAACCGAAAAGAACCGGTTTTTTTTTTAATTCTAATTTTATTTTATGTTTCAATATTATACTTGTATTTGTACACTTATTTGATGTAACATTTGATTACTGATTAATGTGTTACATTTTTTTATATGGAAATGTTATATTTTTAAAGTTAAATATTTTTATCATTTAATTTATAATTCACAATTTAATAAGCTAAAATAAATAAGACTAATACAAAAAATATCAAGATCTTTTGCATTAGTGGTCAAGAAGAACAACTCAATACCCAATCATATCCATAATGACTCGAGAACTCTTTGTTGTTCCTGCCTCGACGGTGTCGGTCGAACAAGCTTTTAGCAGCGGAGGGTACACTTTAGACGAAAGATGATCAACGATGACCCCGCGGAATCTCGAAGCTCAAGTATTGCTCAAGGACTACACTTTAGCCGAACACCGTGAGCAAGAGAACAAATGGGATGTAGTCTTTGAACATGATCCAATCAGTACCACCGAAACAGAAACCGACACCGATGCCTCTGAAGAAACGGATGATTTCGACGACGATTTCGATTTCGACAATATGTAGTGGTCTATTAAAATGCTTAGACGAGTACTCTTTTTCCTCACGGAGGTTTTAACGAGGCTCGACCCTTGGAATCGACATGTGATATCCAAGGGTTTAAGATTAATAAATAAAAAAAAAATATACAATCTCACTCTCAAGTATTTTTTACATTTTATAATTTGAATTGTCTTACAATTAAAATTAAATCAATAAACAATGAAGCATTGAATCATAATCGAACAAAAAAAAAATAATTTTTTTTAAAAAAAGTCGGTTCCTATCCGGTCCCGGAACCGGAACCGAACTGGAACCGTCAGTTCCAGGAACCGGAACCGGAACTGTTACTGTTCCGGTTCGGTTTCGGTTCCGGCCATCTTGGAACCGGAACCGCCGGTTCGGTTCCGGTTCCGGAACCGTGGGCACCTCTACTTATGCTTACGAGGAGGTTCTGTTATAATAATTTAATAAAAATAGCTCGCCTTAAATAAATTTAAAATAAAATAAACACATACATACAATTTAAAACTTACAATTTTCACCAACTATGAAAGAATAAAAAATAAAAAATAAAATTATATAAACATTCAAAAGGTGATCTTCTTCTCTCCCCTCGACCAATGAGCTAGAGAGCAAATTACCAAGTAAGCCCACTAGTAGTACTCAACGATAAAACAAACTGGAGGCATGCTTCACCACAAAAAGCCTCTGTTCCTTTTCCATATTAATTTCCTAAATTGGGAAACCTAACCCAAAACTCCACTCTCTCTCTCTCTCATCCCAAAATTAGTTTATTCAGGAAAAGGAGAGGAAGAAATTGATAATTGATAAACCCTTTCTTTCTCTCTCTCTCTCTCTCTCATCAGCCGAGATCTGGATGAATGAAACGAGGCGATGAGCAAATGAGTTTATCCTATTATTCCTATAAATAAATATATTATCATATCGTTGAGGAGAGGAGGAGGGTTCTATTCTTGGGTTGCTCACTCTAAATCGGGCATGTTTGCTACCTTTTTTCAAAAGACCAAATTAAACGCCTCTCTTTCTCTCTCATCCCATCATCCTAATATAGAAATTTGTCAGTCCTCCTATTTCTATTCTCATCAATCAAATTCCATATTAAGTGGTGAAAGCAAAGCATAACTACATACGCTTTGATTTGAATATATATAAAAGAAAAGAAAAGAAAAGAAAAGAAAAGAAAAGGGAAAAGGGAATGGCGAGAGAGAAGATTCAGATCAGGAAAATCGATAACGCGACGGCGAGGCAAGTGACCTTCTCCAAGAGAAGAAGAGGTCTCTTCAAGAAAGCTCAAGAACTCTCTGTTCTTTGCGATGCTGACGTGGCCCTCATCATCTTCTCCTCCACTGGCAAACTCTTTGAATATGCTAGCTCCAGGTACCTAATTACCTTACCCTACCCTACCTTACCTTACCTTTATTACTGTATATATATATATATATATTCCTCTCTCTCTAGATTAATATTAATATGTTTTTGTATATAGTTCTAATGTTGATTAGAATCTGACTAAGGAATTTTTTTTTCTTTTTTCTTATATGATTATAACTCTCTCTCTCCCTCTAGGTTCATTGTGTAAGGTGAATATATAATAAAAATATGACTAAATCTGCAGTAGGAAGTTAGCAATATTAGACTCCCTCTCAGTCTCTCTATATATATGTGTGTGTGTGTGTGTATGTATATGTATATGTATCTAACACACACGCACAAACAAATGGAGCTTTGCATATATAGCGCACATGAAGTGAAAATGGCTATATATTAAAAAGTTTGTGTTAGTATAGTGCAATTTACATTCTAATGGAGTAAGATGTCGTCCCTATTTACATTTATTTTTATTTTATTTAATCAGCCGACTTGAATTATATACATATGTGAAATTTATGTGTTGTTTTTTAGGGTGAGCTTTTTGTTTAATTAGTTTACTGTCAAGTTGCATACACAGAAAAGAAAATGGCATTTGTTGTTTGTCATGAGCTAGGTCTCTGCTGCATTATATTGCTACTTTTTTTTTTTATATCTAATTTATTCTTATTTTTTTCGAAGAAAAGAACAAAAAACACTAATTTTAGTGCTCACTTATTTTTTAATGAGAAAAAAAATAAAAATCCCGTAGTGCTTGGGCCTCTTCCATTTTCTGTCACATATTTGAATATCGTTTCTTAGTTCTTACTCTTGGTCATTTACTTTCCACAAATACTAATTATGCATTAGTGTTTATTGAACTTAAGTTAAGGAACACGCAAAAACGCTCACATCCACACATTACTATCGACTCGAATTCATCTATTTGCAGTTTCCTATTACATCTCATATTATTTAATACTCACTCCGTTTCATCGAAAGAGTTTTGTTTATTTATTTATACCTCACATATATTCAAGAAATATAGACTTTTCTATAAAATGGAGGGAGTAATATATTAATGCGCTTCGAATCCTCTCTTACAATTCTGTATTGCATCTCTTATTACAAGGACGGATGGTCGTCACGTGTCAAATGTTTTTGAAATTAACAATTTTTGTTTATGAAAACCTTTTATTATTGGTTTAAGAAATATTTATGACACGTGACGACTATCCATCGTTGCAATAAGAGATGCAACTCGAAATTGCAATAGAGATTCGAATCACATTAATATATCGTTAAAAAAGTTTTAAAATGAACTTAATGTAGGACCAATAATGCAATTGCAAATGTTATAACTAAGACATTGATGGAGCCGGATTCTTGCAAATTGAGTACTTATTACAAAGTTAAATTAATAGCTTTAGGTGTGAAAATTAATAGCTTTAGGTATGAAAACTTAACTTTTTTTTTTTAACAATAATATAGTGAAAAAATAGTAGTGATTTAAAAAAAAAAAAAAAAAAAAAAACAATAATATAGTGATAGTTCTCAATTCATAAATGTATTAAATGAAACATGGGTTGAGACTTGAGACAACAACATTTTATACTATAAAGATCGTAACTCTACTACTCCCTCCAAAGATTAATTAGGTTTCACACATTCATACATAGGGGAAATTAAATACTATGGAGCGTGGAGTACTACAGTAAAACCTCTATAAATTAATAATCTTTGGACCTTGAAATTTTATTAATTTATAGAGATATTAATATATCGATAAATTAATATTTTATTATTTAAAAGAGAGACTTTTTAAATTTAGCAAATTTAGTACATATATATTGAAAATAAATGAAGTCATATATGTTTCATTGATTATATTCATGCATCAATCAATTATTTATAACTAATTAAATATATTCATGCATAATATCAATTCATTGTATATAATTAACTATTATAATCATGTATCAATTCATTGGTTATCGCAATGAAATGGACATCAACAAATTTGTGGACTATTTGGGTGAAAATGATGAATGTTCAGTGGTTCAAAGTTTAGAGGAAATTGTTGATATTATTGAAGATCCTACTAATGATAAAGCTAAAGATGATTCAATATCGTTGGAACTAGTCACGAGAAATGAGGTTTTGAGCGCGACAACAACTCTTCACAATTTTTTGTTGTAGCTAGAGAACTCTACACTGGAACTCTTAGATGCAATTAAAAAAGTTAGGAATGAAATCCAATTAGATATAAAGTTTAAGAAAAATCAAGTAACAATAGATTCAAATTTTAGCAAATTACCATAATATTTATAATTGTAATATCTATGAATTATTAATTTAGAGTTTTAATGGGACCTAATATTTATAAAGAAAATTTCTGAAAAGTTATTATCTTATTATCTTATCGAATTTGATGATTTTTTACAAAGGCCTAAGTCGGGACCGGAAGTTTTTATTATTTTAAAAAAGTTATTAATTTATAGAGGTTTTACTGTAATTAGGTTATCTTTAGGGTGTGTTCTTTATGATGGAAAATTATCATGGGAAAAAAGAACAATCACCCTTTAAATTTCCCACATTTTCCCACCTTCTACTCCTTTTCCTCTTCATTTTCACTCTAATGGAAGTAAAATATTTTCACTTCAATATTGGTGGGATAATATTTTTCATTGAAAAAAAAGTAAATTCTTCATCATAGATAAGGAGGTGGGAATATGTTGAAAAATGTGAGAAATTTAAAGGGTAATTGTTCACTTTTCTCTCCTTTTTCTATGATAATTTTCCATCATAGATAACACACTTTACAAAACTCAAATGGTTTAATTTGTGAAGTTTGTTCTCTTTTAGAACATTGAGAAGGCCACGGGGGAATAAACTAATTAATCAAATTAAAGGTGCTTTTAAAGATTGGGAAATGGGTTTAGAATTTTAAATTGGCAAATTTGTAGGGGAAAATTTATTAATTTAATGCACTATTATATCTGTAATTGACATATTACACGTGCACGATGCATGTAGATGATAAGAATAAGAATAATTTAAGGGATACATAATTTTTAGAAGCGTGAACATTTAGATAAGCACTACATATGTGTAAGGGAAAGGTCGCATGTTGTAATGTGCACGCACAAAGAGAATAACATACGGTGGGAGAACAATAATTTCTTCCCAAAATAGAATGAAAAAATAGTCATATATTTAATTGTATTTTCGTATTGTATCTTTTATTATGTCGACAAATGATCACTACACGTTAAAATATTTTTCATAATTAGTATAAAAATGTTCTTAACATGTGATAATCATCTGTCAGTATAATAAATGATCTAAAAGGTACAATTGTTGTGTACATAAAGGTTAGTCAAGCTTTGTATAAGATATTACTACTTGCTAGGGTCAGGGCCGTTCCTGACCAAAGAGGGGCCCGGGGCAAAATTATAAAATAGGTCCTATTATTTTAAAAATCAATGCATACATCCATATATAAAAGTTCAACATCGCTATTTTATATTCATTGTTCAATTGCAAAAAATTTTGAGACTTAAATTTTTTGGTGGTGGCAAGCCGAGAAGAACATACGGTGGGAGAACACCCTCATGCCTGGCGCGATATCATGCCTGGCGCCATCGCGCAGGCAAGAAGATGCAAAAGAAATAAATTTGAAATGTCACGTTGTCAAATAGAATGAATTATGATATTATAATGGGCTTGAGCTATAGTAAAAATAGTATTTTTTGGCCTACATATATAAATATTTTTCTTGTTTAGGGGCCTTTTATATTAAGTAACACTATTAATAATTTTTTTTTCCAAAAATTACATGTATATATACTATTTCCTCCGTTCAAGAATTTTTGATACAAATACTATATCGAGACGTCCGCGATTTCTTGACTCTTTCTATTTTGGGACGTGAGTCCTATAATACACTTTTACACTTTAACACTCTAACCTTTAATTTATTAACATATTATAAAAACACATTAAATTCTATACCTAAAAATTGGGCTCCTGAAATGGGTGGGCCCTGGGCGGTCGTCCATGCTGGCCCTGGCTATTTTTTATCTTTTTTATCTGTGTGACTATTATCTATCTTTACTATCCCAAAGTGGTTACAAAGTGGTTATTTTTGCATATTTCCCTTAAATAAAATTATGAAAATGGAAAAAGATATGACTAAACACAATGTAAGGTGCGTTTGAGTAGAATAATTATTTATAAGTTAGTTTGGACTTTGTTTTATCTTTATCTGCATTTATCAGTCCTTCAAATAATGCAAGTTTTCGGTTATAGAAAGACGTACATGAATAATTGTTACTCCTTTTGGAAATATGAATGTGCCAACACTCAAACATACAACCAAACACGAGGAACGTTTACATATAGAATTCTCTAAGGTTATTTGTGCGTCCGATGTGGGAAACCTTCCTCTACTTGATTAGTTTCTTCGATTTGATCTTATGTAGCTTGAAGGAAATACTCGAACGCCATAAATTGCACGCGAAGAACCTCAATAAGTTGGAGCAACCATCACTCGAGCTGCAGGTAGTCTAGTCTAGCTACGTCATTGCTCAATATCGAAATCCTTCATCTTTCTTGAATGATTATGTGCTACGTCATTGCTCAATATCGAAATCCTTCATCTTTCTTGAATGATTATGTAAATAGTTAAATGAAGTATGTTGTGTAGCTAGTGGAGGATAGCAACAACTCCAGATTAAACCAAGAAGTGGCGGAGAGAAGCCATCAACTTAGGTAAATAATGCACATAATTCCTTATTGTAAATTTCACGTTTGTAGCAATTTATAATAAGATCATATGATATATAGTCTACGTGTATAATAGGAGAATGAGAGGCGAGGAGTTTCAAGAATTAAGCATCGAGGAGCTGCAGCACCTCGAGAAATCCCTTGAGGTTGGACTGAGCCGAGTTATAGAGAAGAAAGGCGAGAAAATCATGAAGGAGATCAGCCTACTTCAAGAGAAGGTATATATGTATCAGCATTTTAGAAACTTATTATTAATTCCACTGATTATGCAAGTGAAGTGATCGAGATGGCGTTGTTTCGTTTCTTATCATTCGTCTCGTCTTCCTTCTTAGGGAAAGCAGCTGATGGACAAGAACCAACGACTAAGGCAACAAGTACTGAATAATACTCCCTCTGTCCCGTTTAAAGCGTTTCATTTTTTTTTTCCAGCACAATAATTAATGAAAATGTGTAAAGCAGGTCTATACTTTTTAAAAAGTTAACTTTTTTGAAAGAAAAAAAGAAAAAAAAAAATAGAAATAAGACGCTATAAATGGGACCGCTCGAAAAGAAAAACGAGACTCCTTTTTTTTTTCTTTTTTTTTTCCCCTACATATATAGTTCAAACACTTGTTGAACAACTTCTTGTTGATATTATTACTAGGTGATTAGTATATCAGATGGAAGAAGAAACAGTTTAGCATCGGAATCGGACCACTTAGTATACGACGAAGGGCAAACATCGGAATCCGTGAACGCGTACAACTCCGTCGGTCCTCCCCAAGATTATGACAGCTCCGATACATCTCTGAAGCTGGGGTGAGCTCTGAACTCTTCTTAAATCACTTTCCTATTTTAGAAGTAGTTTTTGATATTATTGCCTATTTAATTATAAAAATGATTTTGTAATTAAATTGCAGCTTGCCATACTCTGGCTAAAGAGCAGCAGATCAAATTCACAAGTTACAAGAAGTGGTAATGAAATTCACAAATTTAGGTGGCTAACTCCAAAGATTTGAGTTAATGTGTTAAAAGACGGGACAAAAGAAGTTAATTTTGCCCGGTTCTATCGCGTGAAGTGGACGTTTAATATCTAGCTTTAGTTTATCTATTTTTAGTAATTCTAGTTTTTTGTATTTTATCAGTGTGCACAATTATTTACTATCTTATCAGAATCCCAAATTATTTGGTCACACTTGCATTTGGTTTGGGTCTGCATGTTATGAGTGAGTCAAAAATACTATGGAAAGATATGTGCTAAATTGGCTTAGGGGTAATTTTAAACATAAGCCCCCATATTACTCATTATAGCCCCCTATTTTTAAAATATATTTAAAATATAAACGATTTTACAATTTAATCCTCGTATCATAGCCTCCAAATTAAATCTTAAGCGAATTAATAAAAATCAACTATCACGTAAACTATAGCCCCAAAAAATCTAAAAAGAAAAGACGCGTTACATAGCCACAAAAATCTAAGAGGAAAATGATGAATAGTATTTGATTTTTCCTCTAAAGAAGAAGAATATATTATACTTGGGAAGTAATCTTTCTGCAGAATCAAAGTCTGTGATTTTCATGATAGGATTTCAACATACAATTACTTCATGATTTTCATATAATCGAAGTCTTTATGCACGGCTGCAGAATATATGATGGCCATATATAATGGATTAGGTTTGTGCCTCATTTCTGTTTCTTCACTCCAATTTTCTACTCCCTTCGGCTCAAGATTCGTGACACCTTTCTTTTTCTTCTTTTCGGCACGCATTTCCACGCTTCTCGATAGTGGGTTTTAAAATAAAATTTTGAAGTATTTTTTTGTTTACGGGATACTACGAATGTCGTAGTATCCCGTAAAAAACACAATGCTTCAAAAAATTATTTTAAAACCCATCATCGAGATGCGTGAAAATGTGTGCCGAAAAGAAAGAAAAGAAAGATGTCACGAATCTTGAGCCGGAGGGAGTATAAATCTTCGAATGAATCGTCATCTAGACTAGGAATTCATGGAAGAAAATATTTCATGTGTAAAATTTGGATCATCTTTTGAAATTAGGGCTCATATATTCGAAGTCGTTGCAAAATTGATGGAGAAACTCATAAAATGGAAAATAACAAAGAAACAAAATTTACCAAGAAAAAAATCTAAAGAGAGAGAGAGGCAAAATGGAGAAGAAAATAATGAGAGCGGTAGAGAAATATACTAATAGAAGAATTGAAAAGGGAGAACCGAGGAGGCTACAACCTACAAGGATGAATTGGTAATTACAACTATAAGTTTATTATTTATTTTTATTTAGGGGCTATGGGAGAGAAATGGGGGCTATGTTTAAAACCCCCTTGGCTTAGTTAGGCTCTTATTGGGCTTCTTTAAAAAGCCCATAATTGGCCCATGCTTAGGCCTAGTATGGGCCCATTACAGGCCCGACATACCTCGAACCGGTCCAGGCCAGCTACAAAACCTACTCCCACTTGAAACTCATCCCAATTACTATATTTATTTATTTTATTCACTAGACAACATCTTGTAACGAAAAGTGCAGTATTCGAGTCCATGAAAAATATGACAATTCCATTTTAATACATGGGCTCTCACACCCATTTATATTCTAAGCATAATTCTATCCACAACCCCCATTTCACTCCCCACAATCCCCACTTTTAAGAAAATAAAATAAAGAATAGCTATTTTCCTAAATTACCCCCACAGCCTCCAAAAAAATTCAAAGTTAAAGGCTAAATTAGTAAATTCATTATTATTTTTAATTTATTTTTAAAAGTGGGAGTTGTGGGAGTAAAATGTGGGTTGTGGATAGAATTACCCATATTCTAAACCCTTTTTTTATTATCTTAATTTTTTGTATCATTTTATTACTTAACCTTCTTTTAGTGGGCCCGATTTCCTACTTAAAAAAAATACCAACCATTTATCAATCGTTTTATTAATAACCTTAATGGAGGGAATACTATATGAATTACTACGTCTTTATCTCATTTAATATATTTGTATATTTTATATTTCACATATTCAATATGTTTGTAATATCCCGGATTTTCTTATTAAAATTTAGCTTTTATTATTATTATTATTATTATTATTATATATGTTTAAGGATATAATAACAATATTTACTTGTATTGAATTAGATATATTTTACCTATATAAATATAGTATATACGTATATACATACATTAGCTTGGTCTATATATATAAATGTATAATTAGTATAAGTAATATTATTATATATTACGTAATAGCATAGTACTAATATATACATACACATGCATGCCATGCAAGAATACATGAATGAGTGTATTGAAGAATGCTCCACATACGTAGGATAAGTATAACTATATATATTCATAGGTATAATCCTTATAATAGCAAGATAATAATAAATAGCAACCGTTGCATGTAAATCTTTTTCCCACACGTGTCTTTTGGTTGTAGATATAGGTATGATTACTAAGTACCTAGGGTGATGACTATTCATGGCTATATTAAATGACTAAGCATAATCCTCTTCTATAAATATCAAATGAGGATTTCTTATTTTCTTACATCAAACCACCAATTTACGAAGCCCTTTATCTCCACCTCCACCAATGTGTCGAAAAGCATGAAAATGCTAAAGTCCATATTTAGTTTATAAACAGTCATCAATCAGGAAGATTATAAGCCCTAGTTAATAGCAGTAGTTTCGCAGAAGATTTGTAGTTTTTAGTTCCGGGCCAAGGATTTATCTAAGCTAGTACTTTCTTCGTGAGGTGAGGCTCTCTATACTTACAAAATATTATTTGAGTTAGTAAGCTCTGATAAAATGAGATTATCCATGAAAATATTTTAATGTGTTATTACATGTTTAAGGCTCTTATAATGTATGCGATCGGGTCTTTCGGTTGGTCTAACACACTAATCGAGAGGCTGTGCGCATAGTTAGAAATCGTTGGGTTGATCACCAATTGATTGTAACTTGAGGGGAGAACCTCTGGATGAAATATTCCATTGTCTCCATTTGAAAAGGGAAAAGGGATCCGACGGTGGTAATGTCCCGGGATCAATATAAGAGTAACATGGTAATACGCATGTGCGCACAATCATGAAAAACGAGGTTTTGTGTGCATGGAAGTAAATAATTTCAAAACCCTTCTATGTATACTTTATTATCATGGATATTCTTTTTATGATAAAATATTTTTGGCACAAGCCCACTGGGTACATTAGTACTCAGCCTGCAATTCCTTTCCAAATGTTTTGCAGATTAAGGAGCTGGTGGAACAGGCGAAGCTGGAGAGGACTGTTGTTGTTGCTAATGTATAATAAAAGCTTCCGCTACGCCTATAAATAAAATCCCTATATTTTCGTACACCACAAGTTATATATAATATTACGGGTACTCAGACAAATCGGCCAGCATGGGTTGTTCGGCTTAGCCAAACCCATAGTTTGAGCTGTATGTCCCGATCCCATATTTAAATATTATATTATTTTATGTCTACGGGTATTTAGACACAGGCGGCCGGTACGGGCAGTATGATTTATCTACCCCGTAGTTCGTGCTGTGGGTCCCGATCCCGTATTTAATTTCTTAACAATAGGGTTAAATATCCCCAAGCCATGAGCCCCTTTCTATCCCCACTTCTTAATTCCAACCCCTTGCCACGTCCCGACATATGTGCCTTCCCTCGGGACTGGAATGTGACAATGTTAGTCAAGTGGAAAACTATTTTCGATTTTACTTGCGAATTTATAAATTTTATGGTAATTTTTTTGTGTAATTGTCTTTATAACAATTGGAGGATAATAATGTTATAACCAAATAGTCTCAATCTTAACAAATGGATTCCTTTCGTCTAGTACACGATGAAACTATGATAAATCGAAGTAACAAACGGATGTTAGCTAGGTCAAGTCTCAAGATCGTATACTCAATTTATTTTAGAAGTTGACTTTTATTTAATACTCCCTCTATCATGTCTAAAGCATCTTTTTTTTATTTGGGAACTGTAACTAGGAAGGTGTAAATTATTGAAAAGTAGTAAGGTCTACACTTTTTTGAAAAGTTAATTATTTCTAAAAAGAAAAAATGCATGTTTTGAATGAGCCAGCTCAAAAAGAAAACGTGAACACTGTTGGTATTGTTTGATCTTTATTTTCTTGAGGAAATTAAAAAGCGTAACGAGAATGTGAAAGAACACCAAAAATTACGTGGTTCGATCTTTTAATGAGATCTACGTCCACGGAGCAAGAGTATGAATTTTATTCGAATACTTTCCGTCCCTTTACAAGATTTCTTTCCCCCTATTTATAGAGGATCTGCACGTAACCATAGCCCTAATTTCTTTTGGGCTTGATATTGGGCTTCACTTCTATTTCTTCTGGGCACATCCTATCAGGTATCTCGGCAGGGGTGTGCACGGAGGAACCCGTAGAGGGCTGCTCTACGAGCGCCGCTACCGGTATTGACGCAGGGAAAAAACAAAAAATACAAAGAACACAACGGAGACGGAGATGATTTTTCCTGCAAGATATATGAATAATATCTTCCAGTGTCTCAAGGTGAAAATATTAACTGTTATTGAAGGCAATTTACAAAAAACAAGTTGAGGAAAATATCAACGAAAAGACCAGTGTTCTAAAAGTCCCCGCCTAGGTCCGTCTAGTCCCCGCCTAGGCGCTAGGCTGCACCACACCGACCCGACTAATGCTAAATCCGCCTAAGCACTTAGCGGCATTCTAACTTCGGTTAGATTAAAGTTTAATTAGTCTTTAGGTATAAATTAACTGATATTTACGTTAACTATGCTGTTTTTATACGTGATTTGGATGGCTAGACGGATATAGTGCTAAATTAGATTGCAAATATTGAATTCCATTCATATTGATATTGTTGAAAGTTATAAAAATTTGTTGTAGACTATGAAATTTATTGAATTAGACTATTAATTATCATATTCTATGTTTTTTTTTATCATGAATTTGGTAATAAAAGTATGAATAATATAGTTTATAACTGATGATATTATGTGAAAATAATAAAAAATAAGTATTGTTTTCTAATCTGCCTAATCCCCGCCTAGGCTCCCGCCTAGCCGCTAGTCCCCCCTCCACCGCCCGACTAGCGCCTAACGACTTTTCGAACATTGGAAAAAACTAACATAAACAAGCTAACTATCCACTAAGTTAGTTGTATTATGCTAGTAAACCCTCAACTACAAAATGCTCTTGGTAGCATATTTATTCTTTTCAGCCCCACCATCTCCTGTGGTTGCTTCTTCTATTGACTCTTTATATAGTTGTTGATTCTTGGCCACCAAGTAATCCACAAACACATGAGTAGTGGAGTTAGTGGAGTCAATTAGGGTTTCCACGCCTCTCTTCAAGCCACGTCCTCTCTCTCTCTCTTTGACCACTTCAGATTTCATGGACAATCAACCCACTATGATATTGGGCTTGAGTTTGACCACACGAGATTTTATGAAGAAATACAAAAATAATAATCTAGTCGAAACTAGATTCCAACAGACAATATGAACAAGATATATAGAGTAATTTTATAATAAGAGAGATGGATGGTAGAAGAAATTGAGAAAGAGTTATTGAGTTGAGCCTGAATGAGTTAATGGCTTCAAATATGTAGGATGAGTCTGATTGTTGGAATATGTTATTGGATTGTAGAGCCTGATAAGAAACTTGCATGCAAGTAATTTTGGAAATCAAGTTCCGCTTGTAGAGTCTAATTAATGTCATTGTAATTGTATAAATCAAAGTAGATCAGAATAGCACCAAGTGTGTGTTCATATCCCAAATCAAAGTAGATTAGAGTGTATCGAAATAACATCAAGATCACGATTAGAGATAGATCAATGACGCCACCATCATTTTGTCGCGATCAATAAATTTGTAATGCCTATGCCCAGGCTACTATAACTAGTACAGCAACGGCAAACACAGGGTCGATCCCACGAGGAGTTGGTTCAGCAATCATTTCAGGTTTAATTGTCACTTATATGGGGTGGGCCTTGCCCAATCAGAACTAGAAATAACAGGGAAAATAAAGAAAGCTAATAAAGGCAAGTGTTAAAACAGTAGTAAAAAGGTAAACCCATCCTGGGCAGACTCCTTAATTGCACACAACTTGACTCGATCACAGGTCTTAATATATTCACATATAACATGCATCAACCACTTATAGTACACAATGGCCAGGACCCCCTAAAGTCATGCGTCACGTGCCTCGACCACCATGCCCAATTCACCCTTACAGCCTAGAGTTATGTACTCCCTAATCTGAGCTTTAACATGCAAGGTTAGTTAACACGCCTCTGCCCAAACAACATTAAGTTTTATGGTGAACCCGGTATGACCACTAGTAGATCAATTTAACCTACAACCACATACTGAAGACACTACCTCACACTATACAGAGCGAGATCTCTCTTCACTTGTTACCTGTTTATTGTTGGTAATCATGCTTGATTAAGTTCGATACTGGCCACATACCTAACTTGACCTAACATGAATTGTTGAACAGAGCCTAGTACATTTGGAACACATGCATATGTTATTAAGCCCAGACCTTGATCTCACGAGTGTTCAAGTTACATGCAATTAATTCATCTTGCCCAAGAAGGGTTTATAGTTCTAGCCTAGCATGCTTTGAATGTAAACGACAAGTAAATAAAAGGAAGACATAATTAAACTAAGTACGCAAATATATTAAGAACAAAATAAAATTAAAGTAAGGCGGACTCCAACGTCAGCCATCAAAACATAGTAATTGCCCGTAGGACTTGTTTCTTCCTCACAACACTCGAAAGCATAAAAGAAACGGGAAAGTAAAAATATGTAGCTCCGTGAATTCCTCCAATGATTCATGATGATAAGCTTGAAATGATACATGCATATTTATACTTGTAGATTGGATCGTTGGCCAGGCCCATGAGTTGTCGGCTGCTAGGGTTGCGCGAGAGACTTGCCTTATCTGCGTAGATTTCCTTCATTTCTCGCCCAAGCTTAAAGAAGAAAAGAATCTTCAATTAGATCACCTTCCTTCCCAGCTCTCTCTCATCCGATAGTGAACCTTAGCTCCGCAATGGTTGTCGTACAGTCCACGATCACGCTTGAAAGCCTAGTCCGTTTATGCCTTCTATTCCTTCTTTCCCTGCTTGCCCATATACTGCCCCAGCTTGCCCAAGTTCACCAGCTACTTGCCCAGCTTACCCGAGTTCAAGATGTGCCCTCCCAAACACAAAATGCAATGCAAAATAGACTCTACTATACCTAAATGCAGACTCACAATGCATGAAAAATAGAGCATGAAATGGGTTCGTCAATCAATATAAATCATCAATTCGTAATTTTCAATTATTCTTTTTTTGCAAGAATTTTCAATTATTCTTATGTTCTATACCAAGCGGTAATCGCCTAGAATTTTTCATATTCTTATCCATCCATCCTTTCCTTGATATCGTGAAACAATTGATTCTAACTATTTCACAAGATAGAGATTAGTGTCGATTATATTCACTTACCTGGCCGACCTAAAATCGAATATGGGTCAATCGTAAGTTATAAATTTATTTTTGAGTCATTTTCGATTAATCATACTTATTAGACTGGCCCCATTTCTCCCACTTGGTTATATAAATATGACGTGTCTCAAGTATGAAAACATTCTTATTTGTTTTTTTTTTTTCATCAATCTAAATAAATCTAAGTAGGTTCCATATATACATTACTAACTTCTCTAATATTCCAAAGTTAGGTTGTTATCAAATAAAGAGTTGTAAAAAGAATCTATTAAATTCTCTTAGAAACAATAAGACACGATGAACAAACAATAAACAAGCTCTGAAGAAGAAGATAAACTCGGATCATTATTTGTAGCTATCATATTTGTTTACAATCATATGTTTAATCCCTAGCAACATTGATTGATACTAGTATATTAATTAAAATACAAGAACAAAGCACTACTTCAATTAAATATTGTTTTAAGAAACAAAGCGCATGAACTAAAGAATACACGATTGCTTTTCTTCCCCCTTTATTTGCATAAAAAATGGGACACCACACCAAAAACTCCTCCTTCTCTCTCTCTCTCTCACACACACACACACACACAGCAGTATATCAGTAGATTAGTGTAAATATGGAGAATTGTGTCGGTGGAGGATATAAAAGCCATTAATTTTTTCAACAAGGAGTGGCAAATTTTGCTCGGTGAGATGCGAACTCAATAAAAGGGCAAAGCTAAATCGCATCACTTCCGTGAAAGCCTCAGAAAAGTGAAGCCCACCACTGCTCTCCATTCAGTCCTTTTTGGACACGTATAGCCATAGACAAGCGGTGCGCTTTCTCTCTCCTCACTTTCTCTCTCTTCCCAATAAATCTATCCGTTGCCCTGTCGGGGCCCCATCTGGAAAAGACACCCTCACGGTATCATTCATCGCTACAAAAATTTTCTTGTACTTGCATTATACTCCGTACATACATACATACACACACTCGTTTGTTCGTACGTGTATGTGTGTGATTTATTACTGTCGTTTTCGGACCATAATCATAGTAAGTGGTGCACTGGGGAATCAAGAATTGTTTTCTTTATGTTTCTAGTGAGATAAAGTAACGATCTTTGGATGTACATTTATTAAATATCATCATTGTACGAACCCCGAAAAGGGGAGGTGTGAATTTCTTGGTGTAGTTGTTTATGGAAGTAAATTCTTTCTTAATATGCATTTTCGTTTGATGGGAAGAGTATTAAGTACAGTGCATTTGAATATTAGTATGTATAGAATGGAGATAGGTGCCGACATGTGAGATGCTTTTAGTGAGGCTGGTAATGAGGATGGTCCCTCTTTAATTGCACACACACAACCTCTCTCTCTCTCTCTCCTGCATGAAAGTTGGCTTTAGTTGAGTGTGCCGAGATTAAGACTTGAGGCCAATTCTCTTAATTAAAAATAATATCGTTGCTGCAGTAATTAAAGATCGACAGCCATTCTTGTTATTATGAGGCAGCCTTCTCTCTCTCAAAGTGATAGCCATAGAGGAGGAGCTATGGCTGGTGTTCTTGTCCTGCTGCTGCCCTTTCTTTTCCCTAGCCTGTTCACCCCTCTCAGCCATGCCTTCCCTTCTCTTCTCTCGGTATGTTCTTGATTTCACTGTGTGTTTGTGTGTGTGATGTTCTTGCTTTGAAAGTTATGATGATCGATTTGTATTGTGTGCTTTTGTGCCTTCTTGTTTGCTTGCTCTCTGGACTTTGCTAATGGATTCTGTTCGGCTTGAGAGAAGTAATTGCTCGAGTGGATAAATTATAGAAAATAATAGATAGCAATTTTAACCGTTTTTTTGGTGTCCTGTGATGTTAAGAACCTAGAAGCTTTTCTTCTTCTTCTTTTTTGTTAAAACTTTGTGGGTACTGGTAGTTTTCTTTAATTAGATTGTATCTTTCTCAATTTGGAACCATCCTTAAAGAATGCAGGTGACCAAAGGAAGGGATTAAGCGTTGGATATATCTTTCCAATCTACCTATGTTAGCTAAAAAATAGATTCTTGAAAGACTTGTGGTTTCTTCCCATATTGCTGGAGTATGGAAGTGCTTCGTTGAAGCCACGATTGTCTTGAGAATTCATTTGGTTCTAATTAGGTGTTTGGAGTTTTTGGTTATGCTTGTGGTTCGCGGAGATGGATGAATAACTTGTACTAATCTGAGTTATTAGTTGCTATCCATTTTCGAAGTTTCCCTTTTAGAGGATTGAAGAGTAAAACTCAAGCGGTGTTTGCTCGATTACGTCCTTGGTTCTAGATTATGGCTAGCTTCAACTGTTGGAATGTGGTGTTGAAAACAACTAGCTAGAGAACATGGGTGTATAATTCTAATCAAGGTCATAATTAGCAACGTAAGGGGTTGATTTGTCTAGGCTTTTAAACATAATATACCTCAGATAAACTGTCCTTTTTGATTTACCGGTATCTATTCTGTGTTTTACCAATGAAGGCTACTTCTTCTCTTCTACAAGTGTCATTATTGGATGAATACTTTTGATTTTCATAACGAATATATTTAGTGCAGGAGCTAGACACTCTTGTTTGCCCCATGTCTTGTTTTTTAGAGATTCATCATTGTGTGAACTTATTTTGATTCTTGCAGGAGTGGAATGCTCCTAAACCTAGACACTCGCGCTTGCTCAAGAGTGCTTTGCAGCGTGAAAGTGTGAGTAAGGCATCATTATCGATTCCTGCATCTTTAGAAACAATTCAATAATTTTCAAGTAACTGATGCTTAATTTTCCATCCATTCATTTACCCCTTTTTTCATAGTCGGATAGACAACTAGTTGACCTGTGGATGCCGTTGCCTCAACAACCAATGAAACGCTGTGTCCGATCAGACAGTTCCTCCAGTAAGTCTTTGGAAAAGGGGAAAAAACATTATCGTCTATCAAGCTTGAAATACTTTTATGTAAAATATACTGGGGTTTACTCAACAAGTAAAATATGCTGATTTTCATTTTGATTCTCCTTAATTATTGGGTTGTTTTTTTTTTGTGTGAAGTGGCACTGCCGGAGAAATCTCAGGGATATATCCAGGTGTTCCTTGATGGAGGACTGAATCAGCAAAGAATGGGAGTAAGTACTTGTACTTTTTATAACATGCTATAAGCGTAGTTGGGGAGTTTTTTCTTAATTAATTTTTGTATTTAATTTGTCTCCTGCCACTTATGTATACTTTTTTGTTCTAAAGATTTGTGATGCTGTTGCTGTTGCGAAAATCTTGAATGCGACCCTCATAATTCCATATCTTGAAGTGAATCCTGTTTGGCAAGATTCAAGGTACGTTTTGATAAGTTCATCACTGCATTATAATACAGTCTTGTTTATTTTCATTTGAAGCCGGGGGAGATGTAACTGAATGAGATTTTACCTTTTCCTCTCTATGTTTCTCTTGCAGCACATTCATGGACATATATGATGTGGAACACTTCATTAATGTGCTGAAAGATGACATATCTATTGTTAGAGAGTTACCCGATGAATATTTCTGGAGCACACGGGAGTATTATGCTACAGCCATTCGAGCTACCAGAATAAAAACAGCACCTGTTCATGCTTCAGCAAACTGGTACATGGAGAATGTTTTGCCTGTCTTGCAGAGGTTGGTTCTATCTTCTTCTTGTGGATTATAATTCATGATGCATAAGCTTCTTGGTGTGCACATCATTGTATTAACTTTGGTCTGTCTTGCCAATTCTTTGAGTATGCATTCTTAATTAGTTTATATTATTCCATTTTTACTTCTAAAACTTAAAAGGACAAATGGGATCGTTCTAAAAGTGCGAAAACTTATTTCATCTATTAAGAGATTCACTGCCACATTTGGAGTCTATTGCATTTATGTTGCTTACGAAACTCAAAAAACATAAATTGTTTTGTAGCGTTAAGAATAATTGTAGTATCTTTGGATTGTCCAGTTATGGAATTGCTGCAATTGCACCATTTTCTCACCGTCTGGCCTTCGACAATATGCCAGAGGAGATCCAACGACTAAGATGCAAAGTCAACTTTCAGGCTTTGTCTTTCGTTCCTCATATCAGATCTCTCGGAGATGCTCTAGTTAGTAATCTCAGAAATTCTCCTAGTTCAAGTGGTTCAGACAGAACCAACTACCTAAAAAAAGTTACTGATGCTAGTGACATTCAAGGGAATGGGAAATTTGTTGTCCTCCATCTTCGTTTCGACAAGGTATGCTTTGCACACTCATTGTGAATTTTGACCTTACGTAGTGTCAGTGTTAAGGGTATAATATGTAGTCATGCAACAAATTTCATTATATTCTGCAATATTTCTTGTGAGGTAATATGTTTAAATGTGGATGCTTTTGTCAGGATATGGCTGCACATTCGGCATGTGACTTTGGTGGAGGCAAGGCTGAAAAGTTGGCTTTGGCCAAGTATCGACAGGTTATTTGGCAGGGAAGAGTGTTAAATTCTCAATTTACTGATGAGGAGTTGAGGAGTCGAGGACGGTGCCCATTGACTCCTGAAGAGATTGGATTGCTGCTGGCAGCTTTGGGATTTGACAACAGTACCCGCTTGTATCTAGCTTCCCATAAGGTCAGGAGCAAATATCAACCTTAAATCGTCTCTGAATTTCTTTTTTTCGGATGATTTCATATCTGAAAATCAGCCCACTACTACTATGCATGCCTTCTGACAATTCTGTTTTTATGTCGCCCGTATCAGGTATACGGTGGGGAAGCTAGGATCTCGACTTTGAGGAGTTTGTTTCCTCTTATGGAGGACAAAAAGAGTCTGGCGTCTTCAGAAGAAAGGGCTCAAATCAAAGGAAAGGCTTCATTGTTAGCCGCGGTTGATTACTATGTCAGCATGCATAGTGATATCTTCATTTCTGCTTCACCGGGAAATATGCACAATGCTATCGTAAGCTCCTCTCCTCTCCTCCTTAAGTGAAAATAATCGCGACTTGAATATACTTGTAGCTCTAACGAGTCTGTATCTCCACTTGAAATCCCAGGTGGGCCATCGAACATATGAAAACAAGAAGACCATAAGGCCAAACATGGCATTGTTAGGGCAGCTTTTCTTGAACAAGAGCCTGAGTTGGCCGGAGTTTGAAGAAGCCATTGTCGAAGGGCACAAGAACAGGCAAGGACAGCTGAGACTACGGAAACCTACACAGTCCATATATACGTACCCTGCTCCTGATTGCATGTGCAATGCTTGAGGTATCTTTGCTACTTACTGGTATAGATTATACACGCATTGCGCCTGCAGTTGTGTACTATTAAAAAATAATCGACGCCCCCTTCCGTGTTTAGTTATAGAGGCACATCATGACCTGCATAGTTATTCGGAAATTTATTGGGGGGGTCGAAAATCAGCGTAAAAACCTGGGGATGTATATTATTTATTTGAGTTTGGATCTGCAGATTCTTGTGTAGTGGTTAGGATGGTATTGGTGTGGTGTAACATATATTTTTATTTAATCACATAGTATTACTTTGATCTGTCCTCACTTTACTATTCATACAAGAGCAATCTCTTTATTTTATTTTATAACACTAGAGTAATCTTGATATTACACAAGACTGACTATTTACAGTTAGTACAAGACCCATACACACAATGGTTACATTGCAAGTGGGAAATTCCACTTATCTTGATGGTCACTAATTGGAGATCCTGCTGTATTCAACTGTTTAGAATCATTATTGTCCTTCTAATTCACTGGAGCACTATTGCCACTACGCAATGGAGCCATTCCCTTCATATCTTCTGAATTCATTGCCGGCGTTATATCTTCTTCATCGATGGGCAGAGTTCTCTTCGAGCCATCCAACGCTACGCCAAGAACTAAATTCTCTTCCAGAGGAGAAGGTTTGGTCGGAGGAGCCTGTCTTACATCTTGTTTAGATTGTGAAGTAGCTGCCCCCCCACCCTCTTGGGGTTTATGATTCACCGATTCTTCGGACTTGGGAGCAGTTTTTGATTTGGTTGCAGGCTCGACATTCAAATTTGTTTCGCCTTTAGCATCCTCTTTACCATCTGCTGCTGCTGGCTGTGTTGATCTTGGTGTACCCTTTTCATGCTCGTCCCCATTTATATGTGCTGCTGATCGGACTTGCGTTTTAGTCTTATCTTCACCATTGACTTTACCGGAAGGCTCGAGTAACAGTAATGGGCGGTTTGAAGCAGCTCCCTCTCCCCAGGGAAAATTAGAATCTGAAAATGGTATGTCATCCAAATCGGCATCTCTGTATACTTTCTGGACAGTACGGATGGGTGTGGCTAATCGAGCACGATGGTGTGATATTACTCTGAGAAGGTCTAGAAGAATAGCTTCCTGAATGAAGTATGTAACCGAGTTGGCAAAAGGTTTACCATAAACAGACTTTAAATTACAAGACAACCAATCTTGAAAATCAAGCAAATGAAAATGGAAAGTACAGATTAACTAAAGAATGGAACCCTTTACCTTGACACACAGATATTCTTCAAAACGGGAGGTCTTCACAAAGCAGGACACCAGTATCTGAGTTTTAGGAGCTAATGAGATCACAGCATTTGAAGCATGCATCGAGAAAATAAATGTTCAGCTGATTCTATGATATCTTTGCTGTCGATATACTAAACATAAGAATTCCTCAAGAAAAACGTGCTTAGGAAATGATGTCTTCAACAACTTGAACATATACTTTTACCCAGCTTGCCTAAGATTTCTATTACAGAAAAAAACATTACGATTGGTAGACGACTAAAGCATGAGAAGTAAATAGCAGCTGACTTCTATTGGTAATAAACAGGGAGTCGAATGATTTAATGGTTGAAGAAGCCTTAGATAGCTGTTACTGAAGTAATAATATTCTCTAAAGAAAATGTTCCTTTTGGTAGTAAGAAAACGATTACTCTGGAATAGACTATTATAGAATATAATCTTCACGACAGGACATTTAAAAAGAATCAACTAACCAAGAGTGACTGGTTTTCAGGATCAATATTGTCCAGAAATACTCTTCTATGTAATTTCTGTTGTTCCACTTGAGGATTCTTCGCCAGAACCTTGCGCATATCGGCTACAATTTTCTGCATAGATGGCCATGGTACAATCAAGAAAAATAACCAAATTCCTGAGAATAACCTTGATCTTATAGAAACCATTTAATTGAAGGAAAAAGTAACCTCACATTAATTTTTCCAACATCTAAATGACTGATAGCCAGATGAGTTTTAATACGCCAGTGAGTCTTTTGACTGAGATTCCTAATGACATTCACAGTGAATTTGTGGTTTGGAATGTGGACAGCTTCACGGTCATCACCTCTAATAATTGATGGTGACCACCATCCCACATGCTTCAGAAGCAAAATTGCAAAAAACATTAATAGGAACCCTCAGTCGCATATTCAGAATGATACGTACAGATGCTCTGAAAACTGAACAACATTCATTTAATGCCCCTCTAACACTTGGACAGAATTCAGAGACTTGAGACAAGAAACATCATTTTAAGAATTGCCCGCATATAAATTAGTTGCAATTGATTAATTTGTAACAAGATGTTGTAAGGAGATCCAATTCTAACCTCAACCGTCCCAGAAACATCATAGCCTTGAATCTTAGTTTGAATCCACTCATTCAAGACAAATGGCCTGGTCGTATGGATCATCACACTTGAAAGGAAATTTGTGAAAATCTGAAAATGACGATAAAATATGCTTTTCAGAGACATACACGACCAGTCAGTTTATTACATAAAATCTTGACCAGGGAAATTAGAACTTATTTGCACCTCACGTCCAGCAAGAGTGATCAAAACAGTCCCAAATCCTCCAGCCGTAATCCATTTTTGGGTTGAGAAACCTAGCAACTCCATGAACAATGATACTGCAGCTACCCATACAGCTGTGTATACTGTTCTGCCAGCAAACTGGAAGCCCATCTGCCAAGAAGAAAAGTAATACATTCGCATTAAGAAATTCATTCACATCACTATAAGGATCTTCCTTTTAAGGAATGTTTCCTACAACAGTTAAGTTTCTCAGTCTCCTTCACATCACTGTTCCCCTTGAGACAAAACGCCTCTTCCCTCAGCTGTGATTAGAACTTGGTTATAGAATTGTAACAGTCATTATCAGATAGGCAAAACTTGAAAAAAATATTAACTGCGTATCATTCTCAGCAAGTCCATCTAAGGTTGAATATTAAATTCCATGCCACAAGATGTAAGTTACATGAGATGCAAATTATTATGGAAGCAGTATGGTTAGCTACGTGACAATATGTCAAATTAGCCTAGTAGGTTTGCTGACTGGCTTTTAGTTTAAAATGGTAACGAGACTCTGGAAAGGTATAAAAAATATGCTGAATGAATAATAATCAAAGTATGCGAATATCTCATCAACAACCTAAGTTAATTAACTTCTACATCTGTGCCTTCAATGGCAAACAAATCATTATCAAATTGTGTACCTTATTAGGGATTGTGCTCCAGGGGAGAAGAAAATATTAAAATGAATTAAACTTTTCCATGCAATATTAATATATACCTGATTTTATGGGAAACTAACCTTCTACGACTGACATTTAATCTGTGAAAATGAAGGAGTTACACATAATAAGGGAAAGCAAACTTGGTTGCTAGTGCCGTAAGATCTCAACTACTTTCATGGAAGCATGACTATATGAAATAAGATGCTATTTCACAAAACACTCAGCAAGCAATAATACTGGGGTAGACTGGTGCTTCTTAGAAGTAACTATACTTATTTAGGATGTTGATGCTGGTAGGTAAGGTAATATATGCATCAACAGAAGAATCTCTAGAATAATGCTGTTGCTTGAAACAAAAAGAGGGAAACACACATTACTAGCATCAGTGAGTTCACTGGTCTCCATAAAGAACTTTTGTGCTTGTTGAATCACACTGCATAAAGTAATACAAAGAAGGATTAGTCCTTCCTTCCTGAAGCAGTTGTGCCACGAACAAAATTATGGAAGAGGAAATATTGTTTATACCAGAGGTAACTTGAGATGAACCTAACATTAAAACTATTAGAATTGGGGGTGAATGGCCAATTCTAATAAAAACTAAGAAAGAACATGCAAAGATCATTCAAGCCTCATCCAAAGTTAATTAAAGACCATAGCTGTTTTGCGTTATACTGCCTTTGTCCACTAGTGGCATAAGTTTAAGAAGCTCATTCTGGTTTCCTTTGCCAAAGTAGGGAAGAGACAAATGAGGAATACAAATAACTTGCACACTCTATCTCATTACAAATAATAGAAAATCCTATATAAAATTTTAACAGTTCTCATTCATTCATGTGCAATCTAAAATCAATATATATCTGATCCATGACCGGGAGATCAGTTATGCAACGGACAGTGGATGAACACATATCCACATTAAAATTCTCCAGCATGCATGAACCCATTTTGTACCTAATTGCAAATGCAATGTCTAGATACACAAGTCAATCAACAAGAAATTTCATGGAGACATGTATTGAAGTTATGTATTCCTTGAATAATATAAGGCCCGTCATCAATCATGGTAACCAACTACTTGGGACAGACTGAAGCAACCCCCGGCGACCCTAATGATGATGATACGAAAACTGAAAAGTGCATCTCATACTGATGTCAAACTTCGAGCAAACAGGAACAATTACAGACTTGAGAAATTTTATTTTCCATTTAACAGTATTAGACAACAGTCGATGATACTAACCTTGAAAACAAATATGCAAAAGCCAGCACCGTTGACAACGATCTGACAAAATTTAGGAGCCGCTGCTTAACAATCTGACCAGATTCCGAAGGAAGAATCATCGGGTCCAATGCCCTGTAAGAGATTGTATACCACTCAGTATATCATTACATCAGTTTTTTTTTTTCTGTTTTCTCTCAAAAACCAACCTGCAGATGTAGATTGCTCCTGCCCATAGCAGTAAAGGTTGAATGTAAGAGGCTGTAACATGAAACGTGCTACTCCTCCGCCAGCTGCTATCACTTTTCTGCATTATGTATGTTGAGGGGGGTGGTTTAACATAGGCAACTCAGCTTCATGTAGGCTCTTTCTATAAAATTTGTTTAATGGAAACAGCATAAAACTGATGAAAGAAGCATGTTGTAAACTATGCCAACGCACGTACCCCAGAAATATGTTTCTGCTTTGTCGGACAAGTGGCCTAAGTCCCCATATCACGAATATAACAAAACCTACAGCTGAAGCCAATTTGATCACATGGGGATTTCCTGGTAGACGATTCAATGATCTGCAGAACCCCGAGATTATGTTAATAATGAAAAGACTGCCTTAAACCAAAGGCCATGCATGCAGATGCTTCACTAAAGTACTAAACACAATACGAAGTAAAACCCCAGCAAGTCTGAACAACATAATAATTCAAACATAATTCATGTATCCAAACATTATTTTAACCTCGTTTTGATTGGGTATGTAGGTATAATCATATTCAAAGTCTAAAAGATCAACTTCATCTGCTGATTCCTATTACACAACTAGCAAGCCTAGTGATTCATCCTTACTTACGTTTCAATTCTCTACAAGGAATTGGCTCACCTACAAGTATTAAACTCGCCATACATATTTTTTCTTGTTGTACTCGACAAATTATGCTAACAGCAAACTCATTGGCCATTTAGCAATTAGCATTCTACTTATGGGTATAAAGTTCATCAAGATATGTAACTCTTCTGCCTACACGACATCAAAGCCAAAGGAAGCCTAGCAGTTGTCTCAAATGTATTTCATCTCATCGTTTCCTGGTGTAAAACTGCACATATCATGAGGGATAAAGCAGAGTTTGTAGCAAAAAAAAAACAACCCTTCTCAAATAGTACTCCATATGTAATATGCATATATTAGCATTTTAACACTATCTTCTTTTTTTTTTTTCAAATTCATGATGGTCCATTAACTTATTTTAGTATTTTTTTTAATTTTAATAGTCACTTAAAATACTAATATTAGCATGTAATTTGTTACCTAATTTTGATAATCCGATCAATGATTGTTTCCAGTCCTACTGTAAAAATGGAAGGAACCTAAAGAAAAATCCGATTGCCAGAACCATTTAAAATAATTTTAAGGATCAAGAAAATTCTAATCAACGCTTTTCATTGATCAATTAAAATAATCAAAGTGAAGAATGAGATTACCTAGCTAAAGTGAAAGTTGCATTCTTTATAGACGTAGGATCCAAAGAGGGCCCAGTATTTACAAAACAGCGGCATTTAAGCTGATGATTCCTAGAGGAGACGGTGCATGCTCGTCTGTTTATCCTCTTTGAAGGATCTCTACTCCAAGAACACCGTTCCTGAAATGAAATTTGTCCAAAAAAGAAAAGGAAGTTGATAATTCAACTTACAGCGCTATGTAAAATTCACAGAGTGGAAGAAATTCCCACCGAAAATGATGATAAATTAGAGCGTAGAACGCAAAATTCGCCTCGTGCTTCTGAATTCTGCAGCTTGAGAGAGCAAAATTTAGAAAATTGTTGTAGAATCATAGAATAATTTAGTGAATGAGAGACGAATTTTGATCAGATGCGCACTCGATATCGTGTGTAATTTCCATGGTTGGTGCAAATTCCGAGCTCCAGAGATAGCTTCAAAGAACTAAAGATATCCATTATTGGATGAAAGTATGAAACCAAGAATATCTGTCTCAATATATGCGTACACCATGTATATATATATGTGTAGAAAAATGATATCCTACTCACGTCCCGGTGGGCACCTTCATGGGCACCTCGTCGTTTTATCACGTTTGCATTGTTTTTTTTAATTTTATTTTTATTCTATATTCTAGTATCTTAGAAATTAATTTACAAATCATAAAATCTAAAAAATACATAAAAATCAAAGCTCGATTTATTTAATACTCATTTTTTGAAGTTAAAAATAAAAAATAACAAATTGAACATTGATTTTTTAGATTTTATAATTTGTAAATTAATTTCTAAGATACTAGAATATAGAATAAAAATAAAAATAAAAAAAAGCAATGCAAACGTGATAAAACGACGAGGTGCCCACGAAGGTGCCCACTGGGAGGTGAGTAGCATATCATTTCTTTATATGTGTATGATTATGCATAGATTTTTATTTTTATTTTTTGGAATACTGTAAAATATGCATGAATTTAATAAACATTAAAATATTTAATACTTCCTCTATTTCAAGATTGTTGACACGTTTCTTTTCCTTTCTTTTTGGCACACATTTCCACGCTTCTCGATGATGGATTTTAAAATAATTTTTTGAAGTATTTTTTCATTTACGGGATACTACGACACACGTAGTATCTCGTAAAAGAAAAGATACTTCAAAAATTTATTTTAAAATCTATCATCGAGAAACGTGGAAATGTGTGCTAAAAAGAAAGGAAAAGAAACGTGTCAACAATCTTGAAACAGAGGAAGTACTTTTTTAATTATTAAAAAAAGAGGGGCTTATAAACAACTAAAATTTATTTAATTATAAAAAAAAAGGAGAAAAAAGTATGCTCCATCCAAAAATATAATCTCAAATTAGGAATATAAAAAAAATTAAGTGGTAGCTAGAGTGCGATTACTTTTTTCGCAAGTAGATCATAATAACGAATGTGTAATTTATGAGCGATCGAGAGGTGTATTAATTAAGGAGGGCTACTTATTCAAATATTAACACTAAGTTACCATTGTTATTTAATTATGACAAAAACTTGGGTGAGGTCGGCCACATAGTGTGGCCGGGTCAAAGTGTCAATCTTTATACAGAAAAGTAATAATCTATACGAATAAAAGTGTCAATCTTTAACATAATTATTTTATGAATAAAATGTCAATTTTTACAAGTGTCAATCTTTATAAAGAAAAATGTTAATCTATATGAATAAAAGTGTCAATGTTTTAATCGTCCGCACGGTGCCTCTGGCTGATCCAAGTGTATCCCATTAATTATTTAGTAGAAGAAGCCTTGTATTTTTCATTAATACGATAATAAGGAGTGCGGCGAAGAATTATCCACGTGCGTGTAAATAACATCGACTTCGTTGAGTACTACCCCCGCTACCACTAATGTGAAAGTTGTGAATATGGCCAACTTCTTGGACCATTATTATCAGAAATTCAAATCCCTCAACTTTTCTTAAAAAATAAAAAGAAAAAAAATAAAAAAGGAAAACAAAAAACAAATCCCTCTCAGCCGGAGTGCCACATTTTTCTTGCTTACGTTTGGACTGATAGGCAGTCAACATTCAAAGTTGTAGCCTCCCCCTGCCCCAACTACTCCATCTCTCTCTCTCTCTCTCTCTCTCTCTCTCATACACTTCAACCTTCCAGTTTGAACTGAACATTCTTTCTTTCAAGTTTCAACACAGTCAAAGCCACATCAATTCTCTTGCAACACACGGCGCACCAGCAATGGAGGAGACGGCGCAAAACCTTTCCAAAAAGAAACAGACAATGATCATGCAGAAGCACAGCGGCGGCGGAGGTGGGCGGCGGAAGCCTCTAATCTCCCCTACAAATAACAAGAGTGAAGAAGCAGTGAAGCTAGCCGCCTTGGCAATCAGCTTCAACATACGGCTGAGGTCCGCCGACATGCCCCTCCCCATGCAGGAGCGCGCCATCCGCCACGCCCGAGCCCTCCTCGATGCCGCCGCCGCCCACCGCCGCCCCAACCCCACCCTCCTCGCTCGCTCCCTCAAGAAGGTATCAACATATATTATATATTAAAGAGTCGTCGTCTATCTTTGGTTCAAATTTTTATTTTTATATATACATGAATGGAGTAATAAATATATGAACTCGGTCGGTAGGAATTTGACTCGGTGTACGGGCCGGCGTGGCACTGCGTGGCGGGGACGAGTTTCGGATCGTTCGTGACTCACTCACCGGGTGGCTTCGTCTACTTCTCGATTGACTCGCTTTCCTTTCTCCTCTTCAAGACTGAGGTTCAGCTCATCCCCTCACCTTCACAAAAGCCTTGATCATCATCACATTCTCCTTCAAATATGGCAAGTAGTTTTTTTTCTTTTTTTTTTCGCTATTTTTTCTCAACCTGTTTTCTGTAATCTTTAAATGTTCTAGTTCAATACTTCAATCAATAGTTTGTGGGGTTTTTTTTGTGTGGTTATTTTACGTTGCAGAGATTTTAGAAAAAAGAAAAGAGAAAGAGCAGCATATTCAGTTGTCATCATGTGTTCATTTCCATTCAAATATTTCAAATGATCACAACATTTGATATTCACTTGAGAATTAAACACGCGCAAAAAGCAAAATACTAAAATGGAATTTGAATTGATTAACGTTCACTGAAATTGTGGGGGCCAAAAGCAAAAGACAAAATAATAAGACTGCTGCAGAATTAGAGAGCAATTTTGAAGCAAAAATATCAGAGCAGAGATGATAGACTTGTCATAACTGACACAACATACATATATATATATTTATTTACACGCAACCTTCTCATTATTTTCTCCATTTTCCAAAATCATGCAAATTTGCAGCCACTCCAGTCTAATAGCAATTTATGTGGATTTTATAAGATCCACAAAACTAAAAGAAATGAATTATGTTTATGAAGAATCAAATGAGCAGAATTGGATTAGGAGAATTCAGTAGCAGGAATGGAAATAAGATTATATTCCAGGCAGAAATGTCAATGAATATACAAAACCAAATTAGTCAAGAAATAAAGTAACAAATAAAAAGTTAACCTGAATCTGTTGTTAATTGTTAATAATGTTTCTCAGTGGTGATCTTTCATCATAACTGGCTTCAACTTTCTTCATGGGAGATGAGAAAATGTTGATGTTCTCCTGTTCTTCATCATCTCCAGGCAGGGACTTTACAATGCTTCCCAATCTTTCCATCAGCTGAAGATCTTCAACAGTTAACTTATCCATCTTTTCGGAGAGAGATCCAATCATATTCATCAACTTCTGGTTTTCTAGTGATAAGATTCTGCTATTCTCTGTTAGACTCTTGATGGTTTTCTCTGAAGTGGAAATCTTGGATTCAATCTCGACCTCCTTCTTGTGCAGTTTATCTTCCATTTCTTGTATTTTCTTCTCAGATTCGATCAGGTTCTTGTCCTGCTGATCCAATCTCTGGGTCAGATTGTGAAGATCATCTTCTAGTTCAACGATCACGATGTTCTTCTCTTGAATCTCCACCTCCTTCAACACTGCATCCGCCTTGATCTTTTCCCAAGACTCGCGAAGGACACGCGTCTCCTTCTGCATCTGCGACAGCTTCGAAGAAAAACGAGGATGTGGAGCTTTCGAACTCGTGTTCCAATGATGAGACTAGCTGCTGCAGATAACTTATTCTCTGGTCTTTCTCTTCTACAAGCTGGTGAAGAAGCAAATCTCCTTCTGAGGCCTTTCCTTCTGCATTCAGAGGCAAGCTCTCGTTTACTTCAACGAGCTGCTGCTGAAGATCGTCTATTTCTCTCTCTTTCTCTTCGAGTTCATGGCTGAGACTTTCTTTCTCTTGCTTAAGGTTCAGCTCCACTCCTGTTTGTGCAAGAAGAGAAGCCTCTACTTCTCTACGCATTTGATGGTTTTGCTTGAGATTGGCTTCCAACTGTTCAGCCACAGATTGCCATATTCTCAATTCAAATTCAATTTCATTTGCTTCACAGAACTTTTCATACAATTCTTCGTCTGCTCTGTCAAGGGCTTCCCGAACCTTCTTCAAGTCATCTTGTATCAGCAGCATGTGCTCTTCGGAATGCATCTGGGAAGAAGTTGATTCTTTGAGCATTTCTTTGAGCCTATCTACCTCTTTCTGAAGAGGAAACTGCAGTTCTTCGAGAGTCTGCACCTTTTTCGACAAACTCACAACTTTCTCTCTTTCCTCCTCAAGATCCTCTTGAACGGTGTTGACAGCAGCCTTCTTTTGCTCCAACTCTTGCATCAAGTCAAACATATTGTCCTCCATCTGTTTGCTCTTCGAATTCGTGCACGAATGTTCTGAAAACTCAGATTTCAAAACCAACAGCATCAGTGATGTCTCCTGGTTCAGTAATTCCAACTTCATTATCAAAGAATCACAAGCTTCCAATTCTCTGTTGAGCTCATTCAAAGACGAGTCCTTGCTTTCTACTTCTGACCTGAAGTAGTTCAACTCTTCTGATAACTTCTCCATCTGTGAATGCCATTCGGATTCTTTTGCCTTAAGATTTGGGGAGCAGCCCTTGTGCAGCTGTTCTAATGACTTGAGCTTGCTTTGAAGCTTAGAGGCTGAAGAAAAGCTCGATTCACGAATTTGAGCTTCTTGAAATTCTTTCAGAGAAATCAATAGCTCATGCTTCTCTTGCTCCATCCTTTTGAATTGATACTCCATTTCTTTGTAAGGATGTCCTTCGTCCCCAGCGAGCTCCTCAGATTTGCAATTTCTTGATCTCTCTTCATGGCTAAGTCCTCGAAATTCAACTTAGCCTATCATATTTCAGCACAGACACTGTCCAAACTTGTTCTTGATTCTAAGAGCTGAAGTTCCAAGACTTTCCTCTTCGTTTCTGCATGAGCTAGAGCATTGTTACACATCTCTAACCTGTGTTGAAGATCTTGTGAAATTTCTGGTTTGAGAATCAACTTCGTCTCCAAAGAAGAGATGACATGAAGAAGCTCAGCCTTCTCCTTCTCCCACTCTTTCTCCCTCATCTTGAACTCCTTCCGAAGCTCTCATGGCTTCTTCTAAATGAACAAACTGTTCCTTCTTCAATTTCAGCTGATCTTCTAATTTCTTCTTTTCCTCCCCCAATTTGAAGAAAGCATCTTCTCTCACTCCCAAGTCTTTGTTTGCCGCAGTCCTACTCTCAATTTCTGAACACTTCTTCTCCGAAAAATTCAGAAGCCTCTTAACTCTTCAACCTCTTGTTTAAGTGCAGAGATTTGCTGCTCTTGATCGAAGTTTTTGGCATTCGAATCATCCAAAGCGAGGCCAGCGCTTTATTCTCTTCTTCAAACTTGTGAAGCTTTCATTAGAATCGAGACGAAGTTTATCATTAGCAGATGTAATATGCCTGATGATTGATTCTTTCTCTGCTAGATTAGACTTGAGCTCATCATACATTTGCTTGGCATTAGAGATTTCACATTCTTTCTCCTTTAGTTCCTCAGCTAGTTTCTCTAACTTGAAAATTGCCTCCTTATTCTTGCCCACTTGATCAATGTTAGCTCTCTTTAAACTTTCAGCTAATTCGAATTTAAGTCGATATTGTTCCCTCAGCTTTTCAATCTCAGCTTTTGCCTCTTCAAGCTCTTCATACACAGCATCCATTTTCAGATTTTGCAGCAACTACCTCAGATGACACCTGCTGACAACGTAACAAAACGATTAGTTCTAGAGACAAATCGTACCATACATGCTAATTAATGATGTGATATGTTATCGATGCCCAATTCAAGGTTTCTACTACTAAAAGCAAAGATACAATCAAGGAAACTATAAAAAATTCTAAAATGCAACATCAACTAGTGAAGTAGCATTTCTTCTGTATAAAACTAGATGATAGGTCTACAGACAACATCAGCTAATTAGTAACTATTTACATGTAATAACTATATTTCACACTAAGAAGGAGAGTATACAAATTAACCAATATCAGCATCACTGATCAATACATAGGTTGATTACATCAACAATTCATAGGATTGAGTATTTGAATGATACATTATCTAACAAGCTCAATACCGTTCAATCCGTCAAATTATGATGTAGATCAGCCTATACTTTTCATCTATTCGAATTATCACCCAAAGTAAACGTTCCCAAGACTGAAAAATCAAGCAAATCTAACCAACTATGCTTCGCCTAAATTTTGCCTACGAATAAAATCATGCATTTCTAGATTAACATTAAAGCTAATTACAATCTGGAAGTCTATAAACTGAATAGGGTATGAATCAACCTTAACTACGCCGATCTCATCCACTGTAATCGTAGATTTGGGACCTCATGAGGTAGCCTGATTTTTCAGATCTTACTTTTCTCGAAAAAAGCTTAAATTCTGATAAACCACACGAGAAACTAAAAAATTTCATATTGCAAGCATAAATTCAAACACAAATAGAACTCCTTTCAACTAAAAATGAAAAAAAAAAAAAAAAGCTACTGCTAGCTCATAGAATTGCACAGTTAAGCAGAAAAGGCACAAAACCCCCAAGATACAGAGATAT